>JAAKFY010000117.1:155000-179747 GCA_011823955.1 Dissostichus mawsoni
GATGATGTCATCACGATGTTTTGTCTTGTGTAACCATTAGCCAATCACCAACCAAGGTAACCCCCCCACCTTATCACCTGAATCTCAGCACCATTGAGTTCTTTTCATTGTGTTCTTTGGTAACGTGTGTATGTGGAACCTCCCCTCGATTCTATTGGCTCTGACGGTTAAAACGAGAAGTCAATCATCAAAAACCAAGGGGGGCCAGAGATAGGTCTAATGCACCCAAATGACCCCAGAAGTGGTTTTTTTTGCTAAATCTCTCTAAAAGTCACTTGTTTTGCATCAATCTTGATACAGGGTACTTATTATATGTTATAGTTGGATTCCTAAAGCTTTTAGTCTCCTATCCCATCATTCAAGGGTGGTCTTCACTATAAGTCACGTTTTGTTTTGGACGGACACAATCATTTACATTTCTTTACTATGTTCAATCTGAATTTACTTTAAAATAAAAACATCTATATTGATTCTGACTCTTCTACATCCAACTCACAGGTGTATCATTGCTTTGAGAGAACAGATTATTAATTCCCCCCCTTTAGAAGAGAAGATATAGTCATTTGTTCTGGGAATGTCCTTTTGGAGCCTGAGGCCTGAAAACAGGCTCGGGGTTTAACGGGATCGCTAAGGACAGCCACCGGGAACATTTAGCTCTTATTTAGTGGGAATGCTGATACAGCATTTTGAACCTGCCATAACTCCCAGACCCTCCACTCCTGGGACATCATGTTTCATGAGAAGCGTAGGAAAACATCTCGTAGCTTGAAAATAAAAAATAAATTAAACAAAATGCCTCTTGAGGGCATGAAGTGACAAAAACGTTCAACATGTCTCCATTAAGGCCCATTGTAAGTTCAGCCTGCTCTTTCCTCAGAGCAGCAGCCGCACACCGTGAGTTCATCTGCCAAAAAAGTCACATTATTGACCCGAAAGTACACAAAAGGCCGACTGAGACGCTCGTCAGGGTCCTCTGTTTTCTTCTTGCACTTGTTTTATTGTCTCACATATTGTTTTCCATTGCTTGTTGGAGGACTTCTCATCACCACATCTACACTGTAGCTCCTGTGCATAAAGCCTTTCAACGTTTGAACCCTGAACCAGTTTAAGGACGGTTTTAACAAACATCTTAAAACATTCCTTAATCAAGAAAAACCCAGTGTTTAGTTCAGTGCAGGTGAATGACCCCGGGACCTGAACACCTGAAGGATGTTAAGGGATCCCTTTCCTTTGCTAAGGACAGTCACCTGGTCACTGACAACATTAAGCTCTTATTCTGTGTTACGTTTATATACTGAAGTTCACTTACCCTGCTCTATTGTATTGTTTCATGTCTTATATATATATCTACATTGTTTGTTGGAGGAGCCTGGGACTTTCCATGACCATATCTACCCTGTAGCTGCTGTGTGAGGATAAAGATTTGACCTTTTGAACCATTTCTGGGACATTGTTAACAAACATCTTTGAACGTTCCTTAAGTAGTTTCTTTCAGTGCAGGTAGAGTAGTTGAGGTACCACCTCTTCAGGATGGGAACTGACCGGCTGAAAGAAGGAGTGAGGAACACATTGAGGAACCTTGTTGTAAACACATTTTCCATGTCTCTCCTCAGCACCTATGACTGTCTCCGTGACGACCCGTTCCTCCACGATTGGCCAGCGCAGCCTCCGTTGCCGGGGTTTCAGTACAGCCTGGACCAGCAGTGCCGCTTCGACTTCGGACCGGGCTACAGCCTCTGCACCGCGGTACGAGCTGTGTGAGAGCGACTCTGCAGACGCTGTGTGAGAGCGACTCTGCAGACGCTGTGTGAGAGCGACTCTGCAGACGCTGTGTGAGAGCGACTCTGCAGACGCTGTGTGAGAGCGACTCTGCAGACGCTGTGTGAGAGCGACTCTGCAGACGCTGTGTGAGAGCGACTCTGCAGACGCTGTGAGAGCGACTCTGCAGACGTGTGTGAGAGCGACCTCTGCAGACGCTGTGTGAGAGCGACTCTGCAGGCGCTGTGTGAGAGCGACTCTGCAGACGCTGTGTGAGAGCGACTCTGCAGACGCTGTGTGAGAGCGACTCTGCAGACGCTGTGTGAGAGCGACCTGCAGACGCTGTGTGAGAGCGACTCTGCAGACGCTGTGTGAGAGCGACTCTGCAGACGCTGTGTGAGAGCGACTCTGCAGGCGCTGTGTGAGAGCGACTCTGCAGACGCTGTGTGAGAGCGACTCTGCAGACGCTGTGTGAGAGCGACTCTGCAGACGCTGTGTGAGAGCGACTCTGCAGGCGCTGTGTGAGAGCGACTCTGCAGACGCTGTGTGAGAGCGACTCTGCAGACGCTGTGTGAGAGCGACTCTGCAGACGCTGTGTGAGAGCGACTCTGCAGACGCTGTGTGAGAGCGACTCTGCAGACGCTGTGTGAGAGCGACTCTGCAGACGCTGTGTGAGAGCGACTCTGCAGACGCTGTGTGAGTGATTTTGTGTGTGTTGATGTGATTGTGTGGTGTGTGATGTGATTGTGTGTGTGTGTGTTTATGTGATTGTGTGTGTGTGATGTGATGTGTGTGTGTGTGTTGATGTGATTGTGTGTGTGTGTTTATGTGATTGTGTGTGTGTGTTGATGTGATTGCGTGTGTGTTGATGTGATTTGTGTGTGTGTGTTGATGTGATTGTGTGTGTGTTGATGTGATGTGTGGTGTGTTTTGATGTGATTGTGTGTGTGTTGATGTGATTGTGTGTGTTGTGATGTGATTGTGTGTGTGTGTGTTGATGTGATTGTGTGTGTGTGTTGATGTGATTGTGTGTGTGTGTTTTGATGTGATTGTGTGGTGTGTTGATGTGATTGTGTGTGTGTGATGTGATTGGTGTGTGTGTTGATGTGATTGCGTGTGTGTTGATGTGATTGTGTGTGTGTGTGTGATGTGATTGTGTGTGTGTTGATGTGATTGTGTGTGTGTGTGTTGATGTGATTGTGTGTGTGTGTTGATGTGATTGTGTGTGTTGATGTGAGTGTGTGTGTGTGTTGATGTGATTGTGTGTGTGTGTTGATGTGATTGTGTGTGTGTGTTGATGTGATTGTGTGTTGATGTGATTGTGTGTGTGTTGATGTGATTGTGTGTTGATGTGATTGTGTGTGTGTGTTGATGTGATTGTGTGTTGATGTGATTGTGTGTGTGTGTTGATGTGATTGTGTGTGATGTGATTGTGTGTTGATGTGAGTTTGTGTGTGTTGATGTGATTGTGTGTGTGTTGATGTGATTGTGTGTGTGTTGATGTGATTGTGTGTGTGTGTTGATGTGATTGTGTGCGTGTGTGTGTTGATGTGATTGTGTGTGTGTGTGTGTTGATGATATTGTGTGTGTGTGTGTTGATGTGATTGTGTGTGTGTGTGTTGATGTGATTGTGTGTGTGTGTTGATGTGATTGTGTGTGTGTTGATGTGATTGTGTGTGTGTTGATGTGATTGTGTGTGTGTGTTGATGTGATTGTGTGGGTGAGTGTTGATGTGATTGTGTGTGTGTGTGTTGATGTGTGTGTGTGTGTGTGTTGATGTGATTGTGTGTGTGTGTGTGTGTGTTGATGTGATTGTGTGTGTTGTGTGATGTGTGTGTGTGTGTGATGTGATTGTGTGTGTGTGTGTTGATGTGATTGTGTGTGTGTGTGTTGATGTGATTGTGTGTGTGTGTGTTGATGTGATTGTGTGTGTGTGTGTTGATGTGATTGTGTGTGTGTGTGTGTTGATGTGATTGTGTGTGTGTGTTGATGTGATTGTGTGTGTGTGTTGATGTGATTGTGTGTGTGTGTGTTGATGTGATTGTGTGTGTGTTGATGTGATTGTGTGTGTGTGTGTGTGTTGATGTGATTGTGTGTGTTGATGTGATTGTGTGTGTGTGTTGATGTGATGTGTGTGTGTTGATGTGATTGTGTGTGTGTTGATGTGATTGTGTGTGTTGATGTGATTGTGTGTGTGTGTGTGATGTGATTGTGTGTGTGTTGATGTGATTGTGTGTGTGTGTTGATGTGATTGTGTGTGTTGATGTGATTGTTGTGTGTGTGTTGATGTGATTGTGTGTGTGGTGTGTGTGTGTTGATGTGATTGTGTGTGTGTGTGTGTGATGTGTGTGTTGATGTGATTGTGTGTGTGTTGATGTGATTGTGTCTGTGTGGTGTGATGTGATTGTGTGTGTGTGTTGATGTGATTGTGTGTGTGTGTGTTGATGTGATTGTGTGTGTGTGTGATGTGATTGTGTGTTGATGTGATTGTGTGTGTGTGTGATGTGATGTGTGTGGGTGTGATGTGATTGTGTGTGTGTGTTGATGTGATGTGTGTGTGTGTTGATGTGATTGTGTGTGTGTGTTGATGTGATGTGTGTGTGTGTTGATGTGATTGTGTGTGTGTGTGTGATGTGATTGTGTGTGTGTGTGTTGATGTGTGTGTGTGTTGATGTGATTGTGTGTGTGTGTTGATGTGATTGTGTGGTGTGTGTGATGTGATTGGTGTGTGTTGATTGTGATTGTGTGTGTGTTGATGTGATTGTGTGTGTGTGTGATGTGATTGTGTGTGTGTTGATGTGATTGTGTGTGGTTGATGTGATGTGTCTGTGTGTGTGTTGATGTGATTGTGTGTGTGTGTTGATGTGATTGTGTGTGTGTGTTGTGATGTGATTGTGTGTGTGTGTGATGTGATTGTGTGTTGATGTGATTGTGTGTGTGTTGATGTGATTGTGTGTGTGTGTTGATGTGATTGTGTGTGTGTGTGTTGATGTGATTGTGTGTGTGTGTTGATGTGATTGTGTGTGTGTTGATGTGATTGTGTGTGTTGATGTGATTGTGTGTGTGTGTGTTGATGTGATTGTGTGTGTGTGTTGATGTGATTGTGTGTGTGTTGATGTGATTGTGTGTGTGTGTGTTGATGTGATTGTGTGTGTGTGTGTTGATGTGATTGTGTGTGTGCAGTACACCACCCTGGACCCCTGCAAGCAGCTGTGGTGCAGCGAGTACAGCAACCCGTTCTACTGTAAGACCAAGAAGGGCCCGGCGCTGCACGGCACCAAGTGCGGACCGGGGAGGGTGAGACCCAGAACACTTTATTATGACTTTACTTTTCTCAGGATGTTAAGAATGTGGGGCGTGACGAAGTTGAGTCGTCATATCTTAGCAGCATGAAGAGTGTCAGCAAGAGGAAACAGCTAGCGTAGCTTAGCATACAGAGTAACGTGTGTCTGCTCCCTGTCTCCATGGTAACAGCACTGTTTCCGGGGCCTCTGCATGCGTCTGACCCCTGACCTCCTGAAACAAGATGGCGGTTGGGGCCCCTGGAGCCCGTTCGGCCCGTGCTCGCGGAGCTGCGGGGGGGGCGTGCGCTACAGGGCGCACCACTGCGACGACCCCGCGTGAGTCAGCTGTCAATCATCACCAACCAATCAGGAGACACTAACATTCAATATTCAAGGCTTTTATTCTCATTTGTACAGCAGCTACAGTTTAGATATGCCAATGAAATCTGAGTCACAGGCTCCTCCCACAGCGCAACACAATACAACAGATAAGAGATCTGTTATCTGTTGTATTGTGTTCCGTTGGCGGGGCCTCAGATCTGCATTGATATATCTCCACTGTAGCTGCTGTGTACGGAGGACCAATAAAAGCCTTGAACCTTGTTGTCCTCAGGCCGAACAACGGGGGGCGACCCTGCCCCGGGAACAGCTTTGAGTTCCAGGTGTGCCAGCGAGAGGACTGCCCCCCCTCACAGACTACAGGTGGGGACACACCTGTAGGATTTAATAAATACACTTTATTTAAACAGAACCTTTCTTACAGATACAAACAAACGTTTAGATAAGAGTGAAATAAAGAGTAAAGAACATCATTGAAAATAAAAACTATATACTATTATATATATACTATAATAACTAGTATATAAGTATATATGTATATATTGCACAGTGTTATACTACAGGTGTTGGGCAAAAACAATAAGCATTCAGCAGAATAATTATTTTACACAGAATATACAGTATATATCCAAGTGTTGTTATGTGTGTAAATAACGTGTGTGTGTGTGTGTGTGTGTGGTGTGTGTGTCAGGGAGGATCAGTGTAAAGCCTGGAACCCGTTCTTCGAACACGAAGGAATCAAACATCACTGGCTTCCTCATCAACATCCCGACCGTAAGTACACACTGTACACACTCATAATACACACTAGATTAAAGGTTCCTGTGTGTGTGTGTGTGTGTGTGTGTGTGTGTGTGTGTGTGTGTGTGTGTGTGGAATCTGTTATTCTCTCTCCTCTCTTTAACTCTTTAAACTCTGAACATATACGCTACGTTGTCTTTCACATTATATTTATAAATGAATATTATTTAATGTTTATATTACATGGATGTACTCTAGCGAATCTCCTTATAATAGACATGTCCCATGTCACATGTCCCATGTCTCGTCTCCCTGCAGCGGATGAGCGCTGCCGTCTGTCCTGCGTCTCCCAGGAGACGGCGGCGGTGGTTCTGATGGGCCGGCAGGTGCATGATGGGACGCCGTGCTCCTACAGCGACCCACACAGCGTCTGCGTCCAAGGAGAGTGTGAGGTCTTTATTATTCTGCTTCAGTCACTCTGTCTTTGTCCTGGATCCCAAACCTTAGACCCTCAAGACACATTATGAGCCTCATGAGCCTTATGAGCATTATGAGCCTTATGAGCCTCATGAGCGTCATGAGCCTTATGAGCCTCATGAGCCTCATGAGCCTTATGAGCCTCATGAGCATTATGAGCATTATGAGCCTCATGAGCCTCATGAGCATTATGAGCCTCATGAGCCTCATGAGCCTCATGAGCATTATGAGCCTCATGAGCCTCATGAGCCTCATGAGCATTATGAGCCTTATGAGCCTCATGAGCCTCATGAGCATTATGAGCATTATGAGCCTCATGAGCATTATGAGCCTCATGAGCGTCATGAGCCTTATGAGCCTCATGAGCCTTATGAGCCTCATGAGCATTATGAGCCTCATGAGCCTCATGAGCCTCATGAGCATTATGAGCCTTATGAGCCTCATGAGCCTCATGAGCATTATGAGCATTATGAGCCTCATGAGCATTATGAGCCTCATGAGCGTCATGAGCCTTATGAGCCTCATGAGCATTATGAGCCTCATGAGCATTATGAGCATTATGAGCCTCATGAGCGTCATGAGCCTTATGGGCATTATGAGCCTCATGAGCCTCATGAGCCTTATGAGCCTCATGAGCATTATGAGCATTATGAGCCTCATGAGCATTATGAGCGTCATGAGCATTATGAGCCTCATGAGCATTATGAGCTTATGAGCCTCATGAGCGTCATGAGCCTTATGGGCATTATGAGCCTCATGAGCGTCATGAGCCTTATGAGCCTCATGAGCATTATGAGCATTATGAGCCTCATGAGCATTATGAGCGTCATGAGCCTTATGAGCCTCATGAGCATTATGAGCCTCATGAGCGTCATGAGCCTTATGAGCTCATGAGCATTATGAGCCTCATGAGCATTATGAGCATTATGAGCCTCATGAGCGTCATGAGCCTTATGAGCCTCATGAGCATTATGAGCCTCATGAGCATTATGAGCCTCATGAGCATTATGAGCATTATGAGCCTCATGAGCGTCATGAGCCTTATGAGCCTCATGAGCATTATGAGCCTCATGAGCATTATGAGCATTATGAGCCTCATGAGCGTCATGAGCCTTATGGGCATTATGAGCCTCATGAGCCTCATGAGCCTTATGAGCCTCATGAGCATTATGAGCATTATGAGCCTCATGAGCATTATGAGCGTCATGAGCCTTATGAGCCTCATGAGCATTATGAGCCTCATGAGCGTCATGAGCCTTATGAGCCTCATGAGCATTATGAGCCTCATGAGCATTATGAGCATTATGAGCCTCATGAGTCATGAGCCTTATGGGCATTATGAGCATTATGAGCCTCATGAGCCTCATGAGCCTTATGAGCCTCATGAGCATTATGAGCCTCATGAGCCTTATGAGCCTCATGAGCATTAGAGCCTTATGGGCATTATGAGCCTCATGAGCCTCATGAGCGTCATGAGCCTTATGGGCATTATGAGCCTTATGAGCCTCATGAGCATTATGAGCCTCATGAGCATTAGAGCCTCATGAGCCTTATGAGCCTCATGAGCCTCATGGCATTATGAGCCTTATGAGCTTATGGGCATTATGAGCCTCATGAGCCTCATGAGCCTTATGGGCATTATGAGCCTTATGAGCCTCATGAGCTTATGGGCATTATGAGCCTTATGAGCCTCATGAGCCTTATGAGCCTTATGAGCCTCATGAGCCTCATGAGCCTCATGAGCCTCATGAGCATTATGAGCCTCATGAGCCTTATGAGCCTTATGAGCCTCATGAGCCTTATGGGCATTATGAGCCTTATGAGCCTCATGAGCCTCATGAGCCTCATGAGCCTTATTAGCCTTATGAGCCTCATGAGCCTCATTAGCCTCATGAGCCTTATTAGCCTCATGAGCCTCATGACCCTTATGAGTCTCATGAGCCTCATGAGTCTCATGAGCCTTATGAGTCTCATGAGCCTCATGAGCCTCATGAGACTCATGAGTCTTATGAACCTTATGAGTCTTATGAGTCTCATGAGCCTCATGAGTCTTATGAGTCTCATGAGCCTTATGAGCCTCATGAGGCTTATGAGACTTATGAGCCTTATGAGACTTGAGCCTGATGAGCCTTATGACTTGTGAGTCTTATGAGCCTTATGAACTTGTGAGTCTTATGAGCGTTATGACCTTATGAGCCTCATGAGTCTTATGAGCTTTATGAGCCTTATGAGTCTTATGAGCATTATGAGCTTCATGAGCCTCATGAGTCTTATGAGACTTATGAGTCTTATGAGCCTTAGTCTCATGAGCCTCATGAGTCTTATGAGTCTCATGAGCCTTATGAGCCTCATGAGTCTTATGAGACTTATGAGTCTTATGAGCCTCATGAGCCTTATGAGCCTTATGAGTCTTATGAGTCTTATGAGCCTCATGAGCATTATGAGCTTCATGAGTCTTATGAGCCTTATGAGCCTTATGAGCCTCATGAGTCTTATGAGACTTATGAGTCTTATGAGTCTTATGAGCCTCATGAGCCTTATGAGCCTCATGAGTCTTATGAGACTTATGAGTCTTATGAGTCTTATGAGCATTATGACCCTTATGAGCATTATGAGTCTTATGACCCTTATGAGCCTTATGATCCTCATGAGACTTATGAGCCTTATGAGCATCATGAGCCTTATGACCCTTAGACCTTATGATCTCATGAGACTTATGAGCGTTATGAGCATTATGAGCATCATGAGCCTTATGACCCTTATGTTCATATGATGATAAAACCTTTGAATTGAATCTTGAGTGATGATCTGTGGGTCAGTCAGTGCAGATCTCAGAAAGCCTTCATTCGTCCCAGCGGGACATTTATGGTGTTACAGCTAAATTGGCATGGCAAGTAAAAAAGGGAAGCAATAATAAAGAGTAAGCTAACGTGTTGAATATAATGAGAAGCGCACATTAGTAATAGAATAACAATAAAGAGTAACAGACAGAAGAGGATTAGGGTCAAATTAAAAAAATGTTTTGGATGTGACAAAAGATCAGACTTTTGAGATTAAAGTAAGATCTCTAAACTTGTATTTACTGTCACATCCCTTACATGTGGTCACATCCCTTACCTGTGGTCACATCCCCCCACATCACGTGACCCTGATGCTCTTCGTACTTTACTAATCCAAAACTGACATGTTTTCAGGAACAGGAAGTACATGTCAGTGCAGTTCTTCCTCTGTGCTAATGCTAGTGTCCCCCCCCCCCAGCATGTGGGCTGTGACGGTCAGATCGCCTCCGACCTGCAGGAGGACCGCTGTGGAGTCTGTGGAGGAGACAACTCCAGCTGCAAGATCATCAAGGGCAACTTCACCCGCAGCACCAGGAAGCCAGGTGACATCACCACGCTTACCTTAGCCGCCTTTAGCTCGCCGGTGGTGACGTGAAGTCATGTGACCGTGCTGTAGTTCCTTTATAGCCCAACATTAGCCACCTTTAGCTTAGCGGTGGTGACGTGAAGTCATGTGACCGTGCTGTAGTTCCTTTATAGCCCAACATTAGCCTCCTTTAGCTTAGCGGTGGTGACGTGAAGTCATGTGACCGTGCTGTAGTTCCTTTATAGCCCAACATTAGCCTTTAGCTTAGCGGTGGTGACGTGAAGTAATGTGACCGTGCTGTAGTTCCTATATAGCCCAACATTAGCCGTCTTTAGCTTAGCGTGGTGACGTGAAGTCATGTGACCGTGCTGTAGTTCCTTTATAGCCCAACATTAGCCGTCTTTAGCTTAGCCGTGGTGACGTGAAGTCATGTGACTGTGCTGTAGTTCCTTTATAGCCCAACATTAGCCGTTTTTAGCTTAGTGGTGGTGACGTGAAGTCATGTGACCGTGCTGTAGTTCCTATATAGCCCAACATTAGCCACCTTTAGCTTAGTGGTGGTGACGTGAAGTCATGTGACCTGCTGTAGTTCCTCTATAGCCCAACATTAGCCACCTTTAGCTTAGCGGTGGTGACGTGAAGTCATGTGACCGTGCTGTAGTTCCTTTATAGCCCAACATTAGCCCCTTTAGCTTAGCGGTGGTGACGTGAAGTCATGTGACCGTGCTGTAGTTCCTTTATAGCCCAACATTAGCCACCTTTAGCTTAGCGGTGGTGACGTGAAGTCATGTGACCGTGCTGTAGTTCCTTTATAGCCCAACATTAGCCACCTTTAGCTTAGCGGTGGTGACGTGAAGTCATGTGACCGTGCTGTAGTTCCTTTATAGCCCAACATTAGCCCCTTTAGCTTAGCGGTGGTGACGTGAAGTCATGTGACCGTGCTGTAGTTCCTTATAGCCCAACATTAGCCACCTTTAGCTTAGCGGTGGTGACGTGAAGTCATGTGACCGTGCTGTAGTTCCTTTATAGCCCAACATTAGCCACCTTTAGCTTAGCGGTGGGACGTGAAGTCATGTGACCGTGCTGTAGTTCCTTTATAGCCCAACATAGCCGTCTTTAGCTTAGCGGTGGTGACGTGAAGTCATGTGACCGTGCTGTAGTTCCTATATAGCCCAACATTAGCCGTCTTTAGCTTAGCGGTGGTGACGTGAAGTCATGTGACCGTGCTGTAGTTCCTTTATAGCCCAACATTAGCCGTCTTTAGCTTAGCGGTGGTGACGTGAAGTCATGTGACCGTGCTGTAGTTCCTTTATAGCCCAAC
This sequence comes from Dissostichus mawsoni, assembly GCA_011823955.1. Classification (NCBI taxonomy): domain Eukaryota; kingdom Metazoa; phylum Chordata; class Actinopteri; order Perciformes; family Nototheniidae; genus Dissostichus; species Dissostichus mawsoni. Next base: position 166,287 of record JAAKFY010000117.1, read on the forward strand.
ATTAGCCGTCTTTAGCTTAGCCGTGGTGACGTGAAGTCATGTGACCGTGCTGTAGTTCCTTTATAGCCCAACATTAGCCCCTTTAGCTTAGCGGTGGTGACGTGAAGTCATGTGACCGTGCTGTAGTTCCTTTAGCCCAACATTAGCCACCTTTAGCTTAGCGGTGGTGACGTGAAGTCATGTGACCGTGCTGTAGTTCCTATATAGCCCAACATTAGCCGTCTTTAGCTTAGCGGTGGTGACGTGAAGTCATGTGACCGTGCTGTAGTTCCTATATAGCCCAACATTAGCCGTCTTTAGCTTAGCGGTGGTGACGTGAAGTCATGTGACCTTGCCGTAGTTCCTTTAGCTTCTACTTCAGAAATCATAAAGTGGTGTTAAAACGACCCCTTTTAGACTCACACATTTTTTTCTACAGGATATCTGAAGATCCTGGAGATCCCGAAAGGAGCACGACACCTCCTGATCCAGGAATTCAGAGGGACTCCTCACATCCTGGGTGAGCAGCGGAGGATGAATGAGGGGAGGATGAAGGAGGGAGGATGAAGGAGGGGAGGATGTAGGAAGGATCGTCTGTAGCTTGTCTTCCTGCTCCAGTTAAACCGAGTGTCTTTATTGTTTCAAGCGATGACCAACACGGAGACCGGTCACCTCTTCCTGAACGCTGAGGCGGAGCTCCTGAGTCCCTGGTGTTATGAGAAGGGGGCGATGTGGGAGTACAGCAACACTGATGAGCAGGAGTCCATCCAGACCACCGGACCCCTGAAGTACGGAGTCCTGCTCATGGTCAGTCCACCAACACCTGAAAAACAAGTCCAACAACACCTGAAAACGCCTCACTGAGCCGCAGGCACTTAAAACCCTGTTCTCAAATGTGTTCTGGAGAGAGGTCCTTTGATTTCTTAATGGGATGGCAGAAACATCTGATTGTATTTGTTCGTTAATCAGTAAAAATGCGCCTCCCGTGTTTCTGTCCTCAGGTTCGTTCCCACGGTGAGTCCAAGGTCACGGTTTCCTACAAATACATCATCCCGGACGGCCTCCAGTCCTCGCTGGAGTCCAACCTGCTGCAGGAGGACGCCATCTTCTACGAGTGGGCGCTGAAGAAGTGGTCTCAGTGCTCCAAGCCCTGTGGGGAGGTAAACAACGCTGCTGCCGGTTAACATGTACAGGAAGCGTACTGACGGCGGTGCAGGAAGCGTACTGACGGCGGTGCAGGAAGCGCTAACATGTACCTGACAGGAAGAGTTAACAAGTACCTGACCGCGGTGCAGGTAGGCGGAGTTTAACGGTGTTGTCTTGTTGCCAGGGAAGCAGTACACGAGGTTCGGCTGCAGGAGGAAAGCTGACGGGAAAATGGTTCAAAGGACGTTCTGCTCCAACATCAACAACCGAGAGCCATCAGCCGCACCTGCAACACGGAGACCTGCAGCTCGTTACGGTAACGTTGCGGTAACGTCACGGTAACGTCACAGTAACGCCACGGTAACACCTGCAACTCGTCACTGTAAAAGTAATATGCAAGGGTGGTTGCAAAGCAGTTCCATTATTTTTCCATCCACTTTCTGAATTATTTATAGGTGCGTTTTGGGCGTGACGTGAATCAAAACAAACAAAGTAATTCCCGTCAAAAGCCAGATCCTCCTGGTGCATTGCTGATTAAATGGCGGATTAAATTGGAGGATAAGATAAGAAGTACTTTATTGAAATGGGAAATGTTTGCGTTGCAGCAGCATAAAAACACAAGGCAATGTAAATAAGAGAAATTAAAAGACTAGAAATAAACAATCCAAAATATTTCTGAAATAGAAATAAAATAGCATAAAAAAGTAAAAAAATATCCATGTGGAAATACAATGATATGATATGATGACACAAGGTTTAAGAGACCCCACGGATGGATTTTGTTGGCCCTGGTGTTAAGCAGTATTTACATTGTTACTCTACCTATTTTTCTATAAAGTGAAGATTTGTTTACCTACTTTTGAGACATGCTCTGATAGAATAACTGTATGCTGTTGAAAAAACACAATAAACAAAGTAAAAAAAAATTGCTTATGGTCTAAAATCTTGCTGTTCCTGCCCCTCAGCTGGGTGACCGGGGAGTGGGAGGACTGCAGCGCCTCCTGTGGTCAGACGGGGTGGCAGCGCCGCTGGGTCGGCTGCCAGCAGGAGGCCAGCGCTGGGAAGCAGCCGCACTCAGTGCACAGCAAACTGTGTGGAGAGGACCGACCGGAGGGGAAGAGAACCTGCAACCGCACCCCCTGCCCCGCTGCCTGGAGGGCTGGACCCTGGACCCCGGTACGCTAAGGGAAGCTAGGGGAATATTCACAAGGATGATTTACCACAAGGGAATGTATAGACTAAGTTATTTCTGGACTCCCTCTCACTTCTTTCTGGACTACCTCTCACTTTTTTCTGGACTACCTCTCACTTCTTTCTGGACTACCTCTCACTTCTTTCTGGACTACCTCTCACTTCTTTCTGGACTACCTCTCACTTCTTTCTGGACTACCTCTCACTTCTTTCTGGACTACCTCTCACTTTTTTCTGGACTCCCTCTCACTTCTTTCTGGACTCCCTCTCACTTCTTTCTGGACTGCCTCTCACTTCTTTCTGGAATGCCTGTCACTTCTTTCTGGACTGCCTCTCACTTCTTTCTGGAATGCCTGTCACTTCTTTCTGGACTGCCTCTCACTTCTTTCTGTACTCCCTCTCACTTCTTTCTGGAATGCCTGTCACTTCTTTCTGGACTGCCTCTCACTTCTTTCTGGACTACCTCTCACTTCTTTCTGGACTCCCTCTCACTTCTTTCTGGACTTCCTCTCACTTTTTTCTGTATTACCTCTCAGTTCCTCTTGATCCCTTCTCTGACCTGTCAAAATTCCTTTCGTCTGTCTAGACTACCTACACCTTTCTGGACTAACTTTACCTTCTTTCTGGTGAATCTCATTTTCTCATTTCTTGACTATCTTCTTACTCGTACAGTTACTATGAGTTACTATTACCCTTTGGAGGTTTGTTGACCCCAAATCCTGATAATTCTAGATTCTGAACATCTGAATCTGATCAGCATGTTTGTGTTTGCAGTGTTCAGTATCCTGTGGAAACGGGACTCAGGAGCGTCAGGTTGTGTGTTCCAGTCCTGGAGGTTCAGCCCAAAACTGCAGCGACCCTCGACCAATCACAACCCGCACCTGCCAGCCCCCTCCTTGTAGCGGTAGGCCTTGACCAATCAGAAGCAAATATAAGTGCACTGACAAAGAGTTGCAGTCTGTGTGTTGTTGTCGCTCACCGCTTGTTTGCCCTGCAGGAGACCAGAAGAACGCCATCATTCAGTGGCTGTCCAGGTCCAACCCAGCCTTCCCAGCTCCAAAGATCTCCTCCAGTAAACACACTCCTCTTCCTCTCTGCATTTATACTTTCTCCAATTCTTTGGGGTTGATGTCCATGTTGATCTTTTCTGTCTTCAGGGCAGCGATGCCGTGGTGACCGCTCAGTGTTTTGTCGGATGGAGACGTTGAGCCGGTACTGCTCCATCGCCGGATACCGTCAGATGTGCTGCAAGTCCTGCAGCGAGGGGAACCTTAGCAACTCCACCAACTCTGACAACTCCACCTATTCTGAAAACTCCACCAACTCTGACAACTCCACCAAATCCACCAACTCTGACAACTCCACCAAATCCACCAACTCCTACAACACCGAAAACTTCCCCATCTCTTACACCTCCACCAGCATCGACAACTCCACAAACTCCACCAACTCTGGCATCTTTACCAACATCAACTTTAAAGACTCAGGCCACTTCAGCAGCACGTTCCCGTCGACCACCGACAGCAGGTCAGGGTAACCAGGAATACTTTATGTTGTTGATTTGATGACCTTTGCTTTTTGTTTGATTATGATGACGTAGTTGAATATGTTGGTAGGAGGTGATACTTTGAAATTCAGTGCACTAAGCTATGTTTCCACCCAGAAGTTCCTGGTAATTTTCTTTCCAGGGATTTATTTTTCAAGAAACCTTTCAGATCCTCAAAAGTATTTCCTGGCTCTTAAAAGTAAGGGAACTCTAGGTGGAAACACAGCTATAGATCAACAACTGTTTTTAAGCCGTCCTGATCTCACTGACGCTCTTCTTTTTGTCTTCTTAGTTTGTTTGGTTTAACCACGGAGACCATGACTTCAGTGCCCACCTCTTCCTGGACGGACAGCAGCATCTTCACCAGTATGCCACCCCCCCGCTCTACTGAAACTCCACCCCCGACCAGTGGAAGCAGCACCGACTTTGTGTACGTTGACTACAGCGATTACGACGAATATTCGTCCTACGAGGAACCTTCGTTTTCCTCTGAAGCTCCTGATGTTATTCCTACTACTACTATTCCTACTACGACTATTCCTACTACTACTATTCCGACTACTACTATTCCTACTACGACTATTCCGACTACTACCATTCCGACTACTACTATTCCTACTACGACTATTCCTACTACTACTACTACAACCACTACTAGAACCACTACAAGGCGTCCAAGAAGAACTGCTCCACCACATGTATTCAGGAGGAAAACTACCACTACAAGGCGTCCAAGAAGAACTGCTCCACCACATGTATTCAGGAGGAAAAATACCACTACAAGGCATCCAAGAAGAACTGCTCCACCACATGTATTCAGGAGGAAAACTACCACTACAAGGCGTCCTGCTACAACAGAGACAGCTAGAGCTCAAAGTCCGACCCCGGCTTTGTTCAGGACGTCCGCCACAATAATAACACCAGCTGTCATCGTCGCCACATCTTCTCCGAACAGGACATCTGGAGGGAGGATCCGTCAAACTAAAACCGAACCAACGTCATCGGCGTCTTCCTTCTTCCCGCTGTCTTCTAAGAAGGAGAACAACTCGGTGGACGAGGTCCCGTATCGGATCGTGGGATTGGACGGAGACCGGGCGCAGCAGAATTACTTTGTGCCGCGGATGCCGCCGTCCGCGAGCGAACACAAAACAAACGAATCCAGCAGCTTCTGAACGAGAAACGACGGAAAGATCTCCTGCGGCGGAACAGGGAGGGCCGGACTGACAGGAAACCCGCCGGATTGTAAAAAAAACTAAATATGTTTTAATCTTCACTTGTGATGACGCATGTGCAGCTTGCTCACTTTCTGCTAACGCTAACGAACTCTCAACGAGAAACAGACTGCAGAACCCGCGAAGCTACCGGCTGTTGATCTCTGGAGGATCACCTTCATCCTTCATTAGTTCACAGTCATGTTTATAACTCAGCTGCCTTTGAATATAGAATCAAACATCTTGAAAGTCTTACCTGTATAAACCCTTCATTCTGCTTCTGGTGTCCAGATGTTTGTACCAAATCATCCTGTCACTAAATAAAGCAACGCCTCTTCCAGCAACTTGTGTCAAAGAAACAGTTAGACATTCACATCTCCTCGTTCTCAGAATGATGTTCAGACCACTGTTGTTTCTGTGTATTTAATATAAAGCTAAGGCTAGCTTGCTGGCTCAAGCTAAGCTATCACGTCCGCTAACGCCAACAAAAACGCCTCCGTCCTGCTGTGTTCACGTCAATCATTTACAGCCGGCAGAGACCCGACACGGGCCGTTAAAGGTACGGTACGTTTAGTTTGAAAAGCAGTCAGGAAAGCAAAGTTAGGTTTTCAGTAAAAGTATCCATGGAATACATTCTCAGAGTTGTATTTTGAATATCCTCTGGGCATCAGAGATTATTCAACATGATGTATGAATAATATTTAGTGTGTGTGTAAAAACACAGGTTGCATATTGCATCATGTTTTAAGACCAAGCAGTAATGAAGAGACGTTTAGAAATGTTTTCAAGAATTACAAAAAGAAATGATTCCCCCATTTGAATTGAATGCATCCAATAATGTAAATACTGTTTATCATTCTGCTCAATGACTGCTCAAACTATATTTTGATGCTATTTACCTTCATCTTGAAAGGTTATTGATGTATTACTACAAGCAGTATTTAACTTTACATTCTGATCTTGTTTATCTTATTCTACATGTACACAGACTCCAGCACGACCTCTCTGACAACATTCATTACATTAGCTTATTGTATTTATCTGACATGTTTATATCTCACTTCCCCTGCATTACTTTCACATTGGTCTGCAACGTAATCTGTTCTATTTCATTTATAATCTGTTCCCTGCTCTAAGATGTTCTTGCACTATTTTTATTGTATTTTGATACGCTTTATTGTTTTGTGTCTTATATATATTTATGTTGCAGATTTGTATATCTACACTATAGCTGCTGTGCATCTGATGATTAAGCCTTTGGATCTTTGCAGGTAGAGGCATCAACACTGAATGGTTGCCTGTCAGTCTGAACTCAGGTCTAATAAACCCTCCTCCCGTCCTTGACACCAGAAGCTAACATGGCGGCTGCAGCGGTCAGAAGTATCGGCTCCTCTTTGGGCAGGAATCTGCGGGAGATCCGCCTCCATCTCTGCCAGACCTCTGGAGCCAGTCAGGGGGCAAGGTGAGCTGCGAGCCGGGCCGCAGAGCCGTGATCTGCCGCTAACCCAGAACCAGGGATACACCCTCTGCCTGTTAGCTTAGCATTAGCATTCCCTAGAGAATGACCCAATAACAGAGCTAACAGCTAACGCAGCTATCAGAGCAAACAGAGTTCAGCTAACAGAGCTAACAGCCAACAGAGCTAGCATAGGTTACAGAGGTAACAGTTAACAGAGCTAACAGTTAACAGAGCTAACAGCTAACACAGCTATCAGAGGTAACAGAGCTAACAGAGCAAACAGAGTTAACAGCTAACAGAGCTAACAGCCAACAGAGCTAGCATAGGTTACAGAGGTAACAGCTAACAGAGGTAACATAGGTTACAGAGCTAACAGTAAACGGAGCTAACAGGTAACAGCTAACAAGCTAACAGCTAACATAACTAACATAGGTTACAGAGCTAACAGTAAACAGAGCTAACAGTTAACAGAGCTAACAGTTAACAGAGCTAACAGTAAACAGAGCTAACAGTTACAGAGCTAACAGTAAACAGAGGTAACATAGGTTACAGAGGTAACAGTAAACAGAGCTAACAGGTAACAGCTAACAGAGCTAACAGCTAACATAACTAACATAGGTTACAGAGGTAACAGTTAACAGAGCTAACAGCTAACATAACTAACATAGGTTACAGAGGTAACAGTAAACAGAGCTAACAGTTAACAGCAAACAGAGTTAACAGCTAACAGAGCTAACAGCCAACAGAACTAACATAGGTTACAGAGGTAACAGTTAACAGAGCTAACAGCTAACATAACTAACATAGGTTACAGAGGTAACAGTTAACAGAGCTAACAGCTAACATAACTAACATAGGTTACAGAGGTAACAGTTAACAGAGCTAACAGTTAACAGAGCTAACAGTTTACAGAGCTAACAGTTAACAGAGCTAACAGTAAACAGAGCTAACAGTAAACAGAGCTAACAGTTAACAGAGCTAACAGTTTACGAGCTAACAGTTAACAGAGCTAACAGTTAACAGAGCTAACAGTAAACAGAGCTAACAGTTTACAGAGCTAACAGTAAACAGAGGTAACAGTTAACAGAGCTAACAGTAAACAGAGGTAACATAGGTTACAGAGGTAACAGTAAACAGAGCTAACAGGTAACAGAGCTAACAGTTTACAGAGCTAACAGTTAACAGAGCTAACAGTTTACAGAGCTAACAGTTTACAGAGCTAACAGCTAACAGAGCTAACAGCTAACAGAGCTAGCATAGGTTACAGAGGTAACAGTTAACAGAGCTAACAGTTAACAGAGCTAACAGTTAACAGAGCTAACAGTTTACAGAGCTAACAGCTAACAGAGCTAACAGTTTACAGAGCTAACAGCTAACAGAGCTAACAGTTTACAGAGCTAACAGTTTACAGAGCTAACAGCTAACAAAGCAAACAGAGTTAACAGCTAACAGAGCTAACAGCCAACAGAGCTAGCATAGGTTACAGAGCTAACAGTAAACGGAGCTAACAGGTAACAGCTAACAGAGCTAACAGTAAACAGAGCTAACAGTAAACAGAGCTAACAGTAAACAGAGCTAACAGTTAACAGAGGTAACAGTAAACAGAGCTAACAGTTAACAGAGCTAACAGTTAACAGAGCTAACGGCTAACAGAGGTAACAGTTAACAGAGCTAACAGTTAACAGAGCTAACAGCTAACAGAGGTAACAGTTAACAGAGCTAACAGTTAACAGAGCTAACAGTAACAGAGCTAACAGTAAACAGAGCTAACAGTTAACAGAGCTAACAGTTAACAGAGGTAACAGTAAACAGAGCTAACAGCTAACAGAGGTAACAGCTAACAGAGGTAACAGCTAACAGAGCTAACAGCTAACAGAGCTAACAGTTGACAGAGCTAACAGCTGACAGAGGTAACAGCTAACAGAGGTAACAGCTAACAGAGGTAACAGTAAACAGAGCTAACAGCTAACAGAGGTAACAGCTAACAGAGGTAACAGCTAACAGAGCTAACAGCTAACAGAGCTAACAGTTGACAGAGCTAACAGCTGACAGAGCTAACAGCTGACAGAGCTAACAGCTGACAGAGGTAACAGTAAACAGAGCTAACAGTAAACAGAGCTAACAGTTAACAGAGCTAACAGTTAACAGAGCTAACAGCTGACAGAGCTAACAGCTGACAGAGCTAACAGCTGACAGAGCTAACAGCTGACAGAGGTAACAGTAAACAGAGCTAACAGTAAACAGAGCTAACAGTAAACAGAGCTAACAGTAAACAGAGCTAACAGTTAACAGAGCTAACAGTTAACAGAGCTAACAGTAAACAGAGCTAACATAGTTAACAGAGCTAACAGCTAACAGAGCTAACAGTTAACAGAGCTAACAGTTAACAGAGCTAACAGTAAACAGAGCTAACATAGTTAACAGAGCTAACAGTTAACAGAGCTAACAGTAAACAGAGCTAACAGTAAACAGAGCTAACAGTAAACAGAGCTAACAGTAAACAGAGCTAACAGTTAACAGAGCTAACAGTTAACAGAGCTAACAGTAAACAGAGCTAACATAGTTAACAGAGCTAACAGTTAACAGAGCTAACAGTAAACAGAGCTAACAGTAAACCGAGCTAACAGAGTTAACAGAGCTAACAGTAAACAGAGCTAACAGTTAACAGAGCTAACAGCTAACAGAGCTAACAGTAAACAGAGCTAACAGTAAACAGAGCTAACAGAGTTAACAGAGCTAACAGTAAACAGAGCTAACAGTAAACAAGCTAACAGTAAACAGAGCTAACAGTAAACAGAGCTAACAGTAAACAGAGCTAACAGAGTTAACAGAGGTAACAGTAAACAGAGCTAACAGCTAACAGAGCTAACAGTAAACAGAGCTAACAGTAAGAGCTAACAGTTAACAGAGGTAACAGCTAACAGAGCTAACAGAGCTAACAGAGCTAACAGAGGTAACAGCTAACAGCTAACAGAGTAACAACTAACAGAGCTAACAGCTAACAGAGCTAACAGCTAACAGAGCTAACAGCTAACAGAGGTAACAGCTAACAGAGCTAACAGCTAACAGAGGTAACAGCTAACAGAGCTAACAGAGGTAACAGCTAACAGAGCTAACAGAGGTAACAGCTAACTGTTAACAGAGCAAACAGCGAACATCAATGTTATAATGTGTATTACGAGTATAGTAATGTGTGTTAATGTGTATTTAATGTGTATTTAATGTGTATTCACAGGGACTTTGTGGAGCAGCATTATGTTTCCCTGAAGACGTCCAACCCAGACTTCCCGATCCGGATCAGAGAGTGTTCTGGAGTCCAGGCCCGGCTCTGGGCCCGCTACGGTACCACTGCTATATTACATTACATTAGCTCTACTTCCACAGCCCTGTTTTTAATACTGTGGAGATAATAACAGAGCGTCCTCAGCAGCGTCTCAGTGCAGAGCGTCCTCAGCAGCGTCTCAGTGCAGAGCGTCCTCAGCAGCGTCTCAGTGCAGAGCGTCCTCAGCAGCGTCTCAGTGCAGAGCGTCCTCAGCAGCGTCTCAGTGCAGAGCGTCCTCAGCAGCGTCTCAGAGCAGAGCGTCCTCAGCAGCGTCTCAGTGCAGAGCGTCCTCAGCAGCGTCTCAGTGCAGAGCGTCCTCAGCAGCGTCTCAGAGCAGAGCGTCCTCAGCAGCGTCTCAGTGCAGAGCGTCCTCAGCAGCGTCTCAGTGCAGAGCGTCCTCAGCAGCGTCTCAGTGCAGAGCGTCCACAGCAGCGTCTCAGAGCAGAGCGTCCTCAGCAGCGTCTCAGTGCAGAGCGTCCTCAGCAGCGTCTCAGTGCAGAGCGTCCTCAGCAGCGTCTCAGTGCAGAGCGTCCTCAGCAGCGTCTCAGTGCAGAGCGTCCTCAGCAGCGTCTCAGTGCAGAGCGTCCTCAGCAGCGTCTCAGTGCAGAGCGTCCTCAGCAGCGTCTCAGAGCAGAGCGTCCACAGCAGCGTCTCAGAGCAGAGCGTCCTCAGCAGCGTCTCAGAGCAGAGCGTCCTCAGCATCGTCTCAGTGCAGAGCGTCCTCAGCAGCGTCTCAGTGCAGAGCGTCCACAGCAGCGTCTCAGAGCAGAGCGTCCTCAGCAGCGTCTCAGTGCAGAGCGTCCACAGCAGCGTCTCAGTGCAGAGCGTCCACAGCAGCGTCTCAGAGCAGAGCGTCCTCAGCAGCGTCTCAGTGCAGAGCGTCCTCAGCAGCGTCTCAGAGCAGAGCGTCCTCAGCAGCGTCTCAGAGCAGAGCGTCCTCAGCAGCGCTCAGTGCAGAGCGTCCTCAGCAGCGTCTCAGTGCAGAGCGTCCACAGCAGCGTCTCAGTGCAGAGCGTCCACAGCAGCGTCTCAGTGCAGAGCGTCCACAGCAGCGTCTCAGTGCAGAGCGTCCACAGCAACATCTCAGCAGAGCGTCCTCAGCATCGTCTCAGTGCAGAGCGTCCACAGCAGCGTCTCAGTGCAGAGCGTCCACAGCAGCGTCTCAGTGCAGAGCGTCCTCAGCAGCGTCTCAGTGCAGAGAGTCCTCAGCAGCGTCTCAGTGCAGAGCGTCCTCAGGTGCGTCTCAGAGCAGAGCGTCCTCAGCAGCGTCTCAGTGCAGAGCGTCCACAGCACGTCTCAGTGCAGAGCGTCCACAGCAGCGTCTCAGTGCAGAACGTCCACAGCAGCGTCTCAGTGCAGAGCGTCCACAGCAGCGTCTCAGTGCAGAGCGTCCACAGCAGCGTCTCAGTGCAGAGCGTCCACAGCAGCGTCTCAGTGCAGAGCGTCCACAGCAGCGTCTCAGTGCAGAGCGTCCTCAGTGCAGAGCGTCCTCAGCAGCGTCGCAGAGCGTCCTCAGCAGCGTCTCAGTGCAGAGCGTCCTCAGGTGCGTCTCAGAGCAGAGCGTCCTCAGCAGCGTCTCAGTGCAGAGCGTCCTCAGCAGCGTCTCAGTGCAGAGCGTCCTCAGGTGCGTCTCAGAGCAGAGTGTCCACAGCAGCGTCTCAGTGCAGAGCGTCCACAGCAGCGTCTCAGTGCAGAGCGTCCACAGCAGCGTCTCAGTGCAGAGCGTCCTCAGCAGCGTCTCAGTGCAGAGCGTCCTCAGCAGCGTCTCAGTGCAGAGCGTCCTCAGCAGCGTCTCAGAGCAGAGCGTCCACAGCAGCGTCTCAGTGCAGAGCGTCCTCAGCAGCGTCTCAGTGCAGAGCGTCTCAGCAGCGTCTCAGAGCAGAGCGTCCTCAGCAGCGTCTCAGTGCAGAGCGTCCACAGCAGCGTCTCAGTGCAGAGCGTCCTCAGCAGCGTCTCAGTGCAGAGCGTCCTCAGCAGCGTCTCAGAGCAGAGCGTCCACAGCAGCGTGTTAGTGCAGAGCGTCCTCAGCAGCGTCTCAGAGCAGAGCGTCCTCAGCAGCGTCTCAGTGCAGAGCGTCCTCAGCAGCGTCTCAGAGCAGAGCGTCCACAGCAGCGTCTCAGAGCAGAGCGTCCACAGCAGCGTCTCAGAGCAGAGCGTCCACAGCAGCGTCTCAGTGCAGAGCGTCCTCAGCACGGAGTCTCAGTGCAGAGCGTCCACAGCAGCGTCTCAGAGCAGAGCGTCCACAGCAGCGTCTCAGAGCAGAGCGTCCTCAGCATCGTCTCAGAGCAGAGCGTCCACAGCAGCGTCTCAGAGCAGAGCGTCCTCAGCAGCATCTCAGAAGCAGAGCGTCCACAGCAGCGTCTCAGTGCAGAGCGTCCTCAGCAGCGTCTCAGAGCAGAGCGTCCACAGCAGCGTCTCAGAGTAGAGCGTCCTCAGCAGCGTCTCAGTGCAGAGCGTCCTCAGCAGCGTCTCAGAGCAGAGCGTCCACAGCAGCGTCTCAGAGCAGAGCGTCCACAGCAGCGTCTCAGAGCAGAGCGTCCACAGCAGCGTCTCAGAGCAGAGCGTCCAGCAGCGTCTCAGAGCAGAGCGTCTCAGAGCAGAGCGTCTCAGCAGAGCGTCTCAGTGCAGAGCGTCCTCATCAGCGTCTCAGAGAAGAGCGTCCACAGCAGCGTCTCGAGCAGAGCGTCTCAGTGCAGAGCGTCTCAGTGCAGAGCGTCTCAGTGCAGAGCGTCTCAGAGCAGAGCGTCTCAGTGCAGAGCGTCTCAGAGCAGAGCGTCTCAGTGCAGAGCGTCTCAGAGCGAGCGTCCTCAGCAGCGTCTCAGAGCAGAGCGTCCACAGCAGCGTCTCAGAGCAGAGCGTCTCAGTGCAGAGCGTCTCAGAGCAGAGCGTCTCAGTGCAGAGCGTCTCAGAGCAGAGCGTCTCAGTGCAGAGCGTCTCAGTGCAGAGCGTCTCAGAGCAGAGCGTCTCAGTGCAGAGCGTCTCAGAGCAGAGCGTCTCAGAGCAGAGCGTCCTCAGCAGCGTCTCAGAGCAGAGTCGTCCTCAGCAGCGTCTCAGTGCAGAGCGTCCTCAGCAGCGTCTCAGAGCAGAGCGTCCACAGCAGCGTCTCAGAGCAGAGCGTCCCACAGCAGCGTCTCAGAGCAGAGGTCTCAGTGCAGAGCGTCTCAGTGCAGAGCGTCTCAGAGCAGAGCGTCTCAGTGCAGAGCGTCTCAGAGCAGAGCGTCTCAGTGCAGAGCGTCTCAGAGCAGAGCGTCTCAGAGCAGAGCGTCCTCAGCAGCGTCTCAGAGCAGAGCGTCCACAGCACGTCTCAGAGCAGAGCGTCTCAGTGCAGAGCGTCTCAGAGCAGAGCGTCTCAGTGCAGAGCGTTCTCAGAGCAGAGCGTCTCAGAGCAGAGCGTCTCAGTGCAGAGCGTCTCAGTGCAGAGCGTCTCAGTGCAGAGCGTCTCAGAGCAGAGCGTCTCAGTGCAGAGCGTCTCAGAGCAAGCGTCTCAGAGCAGAGCGTCCTCAGCAGCGTCTCAGAGCAGAGCGTCCTCAGCAGCGTCTCAGTGCAGAGCGTCCTCAGCAGCGTCTCAGAGCAGAGCGTCCACAGCAGCGTCTCAGAGCAGAGCGTC
>JAAKFY010000117.1:180747-185747 GCA_011823955.1 Dissostichus mawsoni
GTGTCTGGAGCCTCCTCCTCGTCTTCCTCACTGAAACATCAACAACTACATTAATATTTACGTGTGGCTCTTCTTGTGAAACCTGCTGACAGGAAGTGAGCCGTTCACCTGGTGAAGCAGAATACCTGCACGTTCCTGATGGAGGCGGAGTCTGACTGGGACAGGTAGATTAGCTCCTCCCCCTGCCCCAACAGGCTCGACCAATCCTGGACCTCCTGTGGCTGAGGCTCCTCCTACAGCACACACGCACACATATACACACAGGTTAATAACTATACTCCTGATGCTGGCAGCCAATCACAGCGCAGCGTGAGCTCACCTGCTGCTGTTGGATCCAGGTGAGCAGGGCGTTGAAGGTGAAGCTGGCCCAGTTAGCTGCATAATAACTCCTCCTGCACACACACACACACACACACACACACACACACACACACACACACCACCACACACACACACACACACACACACACACACACACAACACACACACACACACACACACACACACCCACACACACACACACACACACACACACACACACACACACCACACACACACACACACCACACACACACACACCACATACACACACAGTTACAGTACAGTGTGTTGTGTCACACCTGTAGTATGTGTATATCTGAGGTGACTCACCTGTCCAGGTGGAGGACCTTCTGTCCGACTCTGGAGAACGCTGCAGCCGCCACCGACTCAGCCAGACCTGAACACACCGCCAGTCACTGATCACTGATCTATAATCAGTATATAGACCAGAGCCATGTCTCCATCAGTGAAGGAGCTGCTGTCCTCTCACAGGAGACACATGTTTATTACACACGTGTCTCCATCAGTGAAGGAGCTGCTGTCCTCTCACAGGAGACACGTGTTAATGTGTCTCCTGTCCTCTCACAGGAGGCACACGTGTTATGTGTCTCCTGTCCTCTCACAGGAGACACGTGTCCTCTCACAGGAGACACACGTGTTAATGTGTCTTCTGTCCTCTCACAGGAGACACGTGTTAATGTGTCTCCTGTCCTCTCACAGGAGACACGTGTCCTCTCACAGGAGACACACGTGTTAATGTGTCTCCTGTCCTATCACAGGAGACACGTGTTAATGTGTCTCCTGTCCTCTCACAGGAGACACGTGTCCTCTCACAGGAGACACACGTGTTAATGTGTCTCCTGTCCTCTCACAGGAGACACACGTGTTAATGTGTCTTCTGTCCTCTCACAGGAGACACGTGTTAATGTGTCTCCTGTCCTCTCACAGGAGACACACGTGTTAATGTGTCTCCTGTCCTCTCACAGGAGACACGTGTTAATGTGTCTCCTGTCCTCTCACAGGACACACGTGTTAATGTGTCTCCTGTCCTCTCACAGGAGACACACGTGTTAATGTGTCTCCTGTCCTCTCACAGGAGACACGTGTCCTCTCACAGGAGACACGTGTTAATGTGTCTTCTGTCCTCTCACAGGAGACACATGTTTATTACACACGTGTCCTCACAGGAGACACGTGTCTCCTGTGAGAGGACACGTGTCTTCTGTGAGAGGACACGTGTCCTCTCACAGGAGACACATGTTTATTACACACGTGTCCTCTCACAGGAGACACATTAACACGTGTCTCCTGTGAGAGGACAGGAGACACATTAACACGTGTCTCCTGTGAGAGGACACGTGTCTCCTGTGAGAGGACAGGAGACACGTGTTAATGTGTCTCCTGTCCTCTCACAGGAGACACACGTGTTAATGTGTCTCCTGTCCTCTCACAGGAGACACGTGTTAATGTGAGAGGACATGTGTCTCCTGTGAGAGGACATGTGTTAATGTGAGAGGACACGTGTCTCCTGTGAGAGGACACGTGTCTCCTGTGAGAGGACACGTGTTAATGTGAGAGGACACGTGTCTCCTGTGAGAGGACACGTGTCTCCTGTGAGAGGACACGTGTCTCCTGTGAGAGGACATGTGTTAATGTGAGAGGACACGTGTCTCCTGTGAGAGGACACGTGTCTCCTGTGAGAGGACACGTGTCTCCTGTGAGAGGACACGTGTCTCCTGTGAGAGGACACGTGTCTCCTGTGAAGTGAATCAATAATATCGTTATTCTTTGTTCATTTGATAAATCCAAACACATAAAAGCAAACTTTACGTTTTTCACATTAAGTTTCCTTATTTATTTAAAGCTCTTAAATTAATGAAAATCGATTATGGTAAAAAAAAAATCAGAGTCATGTGATGATGTTTACTGTCATTCAGAACACAGAGAGTAAACAGAGTGTAAACAGGTAAATAAACAGGTAAATAAACAGAGTTAGCATCAACAACAGAATAACAGCAGCTGTTTGTTGTCTACAGCAACACGGGCGTTAGCTGCTAGCCGTTCTCATTCAAAGTGAAGGGACCGTTAGCCTGTAGCTAACACGTCAGCCTGGGCGTTAGCTGCTAGCCGCTCTCATTCAAAGTGAAGGGACCGTTAGCCTGTAGCTAACACCGAGGCTCTGAGGGTTTCAGACCGGGTTTAAAACGGTATTCCGGGATGTTTTGAGCCGAACAGACAGGCAGAGGAGCGGTGATGCGTTCAGGGTCCTGTCCCGCGTCATAAAGAGAGATAAAAACTCAGGTGTTTCTCTACCTGTGCCCAGAATGACGACGTCAAATTCAGACGGCAGCTCCTCGGTGGCCATGTTGTTAGCAGGAAAACACGAAGTCACGTGACAGGCACCACGTCACTGAGTCACTGAGCAGGGCTGAATAATTATTATAAGTATGCATTTATAACAATAATAACAATAATAACAATAACACAAGCCAAAGGAGGAATACAATAATAATTATTAAAATGATAAAAAATATATAACATATTTTGAAATGGATTTGTTTAAAGGTCCCCTGACTCATGGCCATTTCTCCTGATCATAGTTCCATTGTTGAGGTCTACTAGAATAGATTCACATTGTTCAATGTTCCAAACTCACATTGGTTTCTCACAGCCTCTCTGTAAAGTCTGTGTATTCACTCTCTGTCCTAACGGCTTGTTGGAGCTCCTGCCCCCCCTCCCTGTGAGCCCAGTGTGCTCCGATTGGTCAGCTCGGCCACTCTGTTCTGATTAGTCAACCACCAGAGAGGCTCCGCCCATGTCTAACAGTGCTTTTTTCGGCTCTGAGCGGAACATCAACAATGATATTTATAGGAGCAAATAATTCAGGGAAGAAAGGCTGCTAAGTATTTCCATCCAACTTTATTTTTAGAAATGTACAAAATGAACATGTGTAAATATACATATATACACGGTATATCATCCATTCCTCCCCTTATAGGCGTTTTCGGCATCTTCCCTATCGCAGCTTTGTAAGCTGCTGCCGGGGCTTTTAGGACGAGGCATCAGAGTGGTCATCCCGTCATGTGTTGTCCGCCGGATACGCCAGGAGTTCCCAGATCTGGCTGGACCAAATCAAATGCAAATCACTAAATATTAGAGAAACTTAGTCGTTTTAGATTTGTTAGCTTGCCAGCTAGATGAATATGCTAACCTATGTTTGCTAGTTGTTCAGTGTAATATGCCAACCTACTATGAACAACAGCTAGTCTAGGCTAGCAAGAACATGTTTACAATTGCAATCTTATACGGGTAGTCTGCTACGTTCGGTCATTCATTGTAGCTGGCATAAAAACAATGTTTTCCCTAGCATCTCTAGCTCTTGGTAGCCTTCTTGTTTACCTCGGTAGCATACACGCTAGGAACGCCAGCTATAATGTAATTACGTTTCGCGACTGACCGTACGGTAAATCACCCGGAGTATACTGTCTATGAGTATTTCGTGTGTGAATGCAGACATTCTCCTGCTATGAGATACATGTAAGGCATCTGCTGACATTGGAGTTATGGAAACGCTAGCAACTTAGTTAGCCCTGTTAGCACTGCGTCAATGGCTTAGCAGCCAGAAACACGTTTACACATTTAAACAGTCGTGGTAGATACCTTGTTTGGTAAATATACAAATAACAATGCAAACTTACAGGTTGTGTACCCGAATCTCCCCCTGGTCCAAACAAAGTAGGAACAGCATCGTTCTTCAGTGCCCTACGCTGTACATATCCGGCATGAATCGCTGAAAGGTTTGGGAAGCTTTGTTTCATGAAATGCTGGCAGAGGGTGCGGCCTCTGGGTATCCCCACGTCACAGTACCCAGGAAGTAAACAATGGAAAATGAGGAATCTCCAACGAGGCGTTCTGGGGCAGCAGAGACTGTGTTAGAGTTTACTCTCTACAGCAGGGGTGTCAAACTCAAGGCCCGGGGGCCAAATCCGGCCCGCAACTTCATTTTATGTGGCCCCGCAAGAGCTTGCAAAGAATATAATATGTTTATTATACGGTTACATGCCGCTTTACAGAAGCACATTGCCAATAAACAACATGTCCCACAATGCATCTCATTTGGTGACATGCGCACTGAAGAGACTTGCAATTATTTGCCCTAGACTTCTGCATTCAGACGTAGTTAATTATGAAGTTAGTACCCTATCCGATAATAATCCAATGCAGAGGCAATAATGTAATGTAATACATTATTTTATATATTTATATCGTCTTAAAGTTACAACCGGCCCTTTGAGTGCAACCATAATGCTAATGTGGCCCGCGATGAAATTGAGTTTGACACCCCTGGTCTACAGGGTGCACTTTGAGGGTTTGTGACTCTGCAGACCGTTTACATGCAGAAGCTTCAGAACCCAAGGGGACGGGTCAGAACCAGAGAAGCATGGGGCCTTTAAAGTAAGAGACTCAGTGAACACATTTAGGTGATCCAACACACACACACACACACACACACACACACACACACACACACACACTCACAAACAAACACACCACACTCACAAACAACACACACACACACACTCACAAACAAACACACACACACACTCACAAACACACACACACCCACACACACACACACACACTCACAAACAAACACACAGAAACACACAGAAACACAC
>JAAKFY010000117.1:188247-245747 GCA_011823955.1 Dissostichus mawsoni
ACGGGCGAGGAAGAAGCAGAAAAATAACTTGTTTGTAAAAAGGACAGCACTAGTCTAGTCTTTTTTCAAAATGTATGTCAGTTTCAGAAAGATGAGAGGTGGGATGCAGGACGTGCAAAATATCCTGCATCCCTACAAAAAAGAAAAGAAGGTAAAGTATGTTGAAACATTTCACAAAAAGTGAGTTCAAAATATAATGAACGAAGTCATAGAGGGCAGAAATAGCACAGTATGTGGAAAAAGTTCTGTTTTGTTAAAATAACATGAACATGAAAGAAGTCATAATAAAGCATCTAAAAAAACATTTTTTAAAAGTCAGGTTATGAAAGTTATCAAAAAGTGCATTGTCTCACAGAAACAGCCTTAAAATCACTAACTTGCCAATTAGAGTTGGATTATTAAAGAACATCTATTCAGAAAAAGTACTTGGATGTCTGGTAGCAGAACATTCTCTGTGCCCATGTCAGTGCGTAAAAGCCTTGGCTAACCTCCGACATTCTCTATTGCTTCGACAAAGTAGCTTCCAATTACTTTTGGGTAGCTGTTGGTGAAAGATGCTCTTAGCCAGATAATCCTACGGGAATATCCGTCTATGCATCCATTCACGCATATTCCATAGGGCTTGAGTTTGTCGTAGGAATCTACATGCCATAGGAAATTAGGCCCTGGGGAAAATCTTCTCAGGCGAGCTTGAGAGTTGACTGGGTCGAGCAGAGAAAGAAGGATCCTCACGTCTTCTTTCTGGATGCGGATACCTCGCTCCAAAAGCTTTGCATACATCCAGCGATATCCATGAAGTTGCCTCCCAATTGACCAACTATATAGAGCAGGGCTATTCAATTAGTTTGGAATGGGGCCGGTTGATGAAAATGATCCAAAGCAAGGGGCCGGGAAAAGAACTGCTTGAAATAGAGCAATCATATTAAGAGCTTCAGAGACAGTAAATACTACAACAGCAGAGTGGAGTGCATATCTGTTGTTTAATTAAATCAAACATAGCCCCAAGGCCTTTAGAGATGGCAAGTTCAGAACTCAGTAACAATAAAGACATGTGAGCCATACCACATCAATCGCTTCATTACGGTATGATAAGAATAAAGACATGTGAGCCATACCACATCAATCGCTTCATTACGGTATGATAAGAATAAAGACATGTGAGCCATACCACATCAATCGCTTCATTACGGTATGATAAGAATAAAGACATGTGAGCCATACCACATCAATCGCTTCATTACGGTATGATAAGAATAAAGACATGTGAGCCATACCACATCAATCGCTTCATTACGGTATGATAAGAATAAAGACATGTGAGCCATACCACATCAATCGCTTCATTACGGTATGATAAGAATAAAGACATGTGAGCCATACCACATCAATCGCTTCATTACGGTATGATAAGAATAAAGACATGTGAGCCATACCACATCAATCGCTTCATTACGGTATGATAAGAATAAAGACATGTGAGCCATACCACATCAATCGCTTCATTAAAAGCAAAAACAATATCAAAAGACTTGTATTAATTACCAAACCACAACACACAGCCTTTTAAAACTCAAACCTTTTTTGATTAACATAGTGATAACTGACATACAGTATGCAACCAACTTGGCAGATATGTGCCATCTAATGAGAGAAATGGCATTTTTTCGATTTAGCAAGGGCAGGGAAGTCGGGAGTATACGTTGTCATGGCAATACGCATACAGTGATGCAGATGCTGGTCAGTGATGCGCGATTATTAGCATTCATTGAGAATGCCGATTGGCGTGTAAGTCGAGCCAAACATTGTGAGGACAAAAAGTGCAAGACCCCTTGAATGAGGGAATTTCTCGTGGCTGACTTCATGAGTCCAGAACTTTTCAGAACCTGCCAGCTGAAATGACTGTCGCAGGTCATCTGATGACTGAATGTCAATGAGTTCGAGTTGTAAAGACGCCTCATTTAATGTCACAATCAGCTCCTTTGCTTTCAGTGCAAACTCCCCCTCTACATTCACAGAGAAAGGGTCCTTCACAAATCTCATCACTTCAGTCGGGAGACTGAAATGTTCAAACCTCGCGGCAAAGTTGGTTTTCAATGCGTCCATAAATCCAGTCATCACCTCGGTGATTTGTAAACCTGCAGTGCGCAGTGTTGGAAAATGGAGCATTTTGCCTGGACATAAATCCGTAGAAAAAAGTGTGAGCTTTTTTTGAAACGCATGGAGTCTCTCCACAAGTTGTGTGACCATTTTATCTCTGCCCTGCAGCTCCAAATTGAGTTGGTTCAGATGTTGGAAAATGTCGCTCAAAAAGCAAACGGCAGCGTAAAACTCATCATTCTCTATCAGACACAGAAAGGCGTTGGCTTTTTATGTTTTGAATTGCGGAGAAACGCCATGATCTCCTCCTTAAGTTCACAAAATCGTTTCAAGACGTTTCCTTTGCTTAGCCATCTAATGTCACTGTGCATGAGCAAATCATTATATTGAGCTGACATGTCTGACAACATCTGGCGGAAAAGGCGGTGCTGTAAACTGGAGTTACAACGAATAAAGTTAATAATCGCCATGACAGAGTCCATTGTGTTTTTTAACTCACCACTTAGTTTTGCGCACAGGAGGCTTTGGTGGATGAGGCAATGAAGCGATCTCAGCTGTGGAGCCACATCTGCCAGCCTAGCGGACAGTCCCTGTGTTCGGCCCGACATCGCAGGTGCCCCATCCGTTACAAGCATGTTAATACGATCCAATCCCAACTTGTGCTCCTTGAAAAACGAAACCACTTTGTGGAACATCACCTCACCGGTCGTGTGTCCATCCAAAGGAATTCATCCAAGTAGATCCTCCCGAAAGCACTCACCATCAAAAATCTAACATAGAGGCACAGCTGTGCAACATCGCTGCTGTCAGTGGATTCATCAATAGCTAGCGACATAACCTCCGCCTTTCTCAGTTTGTCCAAGAGAATCTCAAAAACGTCCGATGCAAGGGTCTCCACTCTCCTTGATGTTGACGTGTCAGAAATCGGAATGTTTTAATTGAGTCAATAACGCTTTTCGGATTTTCTCATCTGCAACCACTTCCTCAATTGATGCAAGCATACACTCTTTGACTGTCTCTGCGTCCGTAAAAGGCCTTTTATTTGTGCTAATATCCAGGCCACTCGTAGGGATGCTGCGGTAGCTCTCTCTTGGTCAGTGCAAGCCCGAAACAGGGAGCTACGTCTTTGGTCATAGCATGAATTTAGCCCAAAAATCTTCTGGCGGCGAGCATCAGAGCCCGCTGGAAATGACGTCAAAGTTGGCGTGAGCTGTCTTAGAATGCCTTCTCAAGTTGTACTCTTACACAGCGATAAACACTCATTGCAGATTAAACACACGGGCCTCCCACTGACATTTACAAAACAAGTACTTCTCTTTCCACTCACTTGCCGGTTTTCGGTGTCAACCTTTCGTTTTTTTAACGTAGAAAGAGACATTTTGATATCCAACTATGCTGACCAGGTTTAATGAATCGTACCATTGGCGCGAAAACCGTCGAAGGTGCGCAAGCTTGTAGTGAAGGGCAGCGCGAGCCGCGAGGACGCGCGCAGAGACGCAATAAATGACAGGAGTTGTCACTACAGTAGCTGGAGGTGGGTTTTGAAACCCGAGCCCACCAAAGTTTTCAGGCAATGTCTTCCCTCTCTCTCTCAATGTAACACCCTCTCTGGAATAAAGGCACTCTGGCCCTCTTCTCTCTCAATGTAACACCCTCTCTGGAATAAAGGCACTCTGGCCCTCTCTCTCTCAATGTAACACCCTCTCTGGAATAAAGGCACTCTGGCTCTCTCTCTCTCTCTTCAATGTAACACCCTCTCTGGAATAAAGGCACTCTGGCCCTCTCTCTCTCTCAATGTAACACCCTCTCTGGAATAAAGGCACTCTGGCCCTCTCTCTCTCTCAATGTAACACCCTCTCTGGAATAAAGGCACTCTGGCCCTCTCTCTCTCTCAATGTAACACCCTCTCTGGAATAAAGGCACTCTGGCCCTCTCTCTCTCTCAATGTAACACCTCTCTGGAATAAAGGCACTCTGGCCCTCTCTCTCTCAATGTAACACCCTCTCTGGAATAAAGGCACTCTGGCTCTCTCTCTCTCAATGTAACACCCTCTCTGGAATAAAGGCACTCTGGCCTCTCTCTCTCTCAATGTAACACCCTCTCTGGAATAAAGGCACTCTGGCCTCTCTCTCTCTCAATGTAACACCCTCTCTGGAATAAAGGCACTCTGGCCCTCTCTCTCTCTCAATGTAACACTCTCTGGAATAAAGGCACTCTGGCCCTCCTCTCTCTCAATGTAACACCCTCTCTGGAATAAAGGCACTCTGGCCCTCTCCTCTCCTCTATCTCTCTCAATGTAACACCCTCTCTGGAATAAAGGCACTCTGGCCCTTCTCTCTCTCAATGTAACACCCTCTCTGGAATAAAGGCACTCTGGCCCTCTCTCTCTCTCAATGTAACACCCTCTCTGGAATAAAGGCACTCTGGCCCTCTCTCTCTCAATGTAACACCCTCTCTGGAATAAAGGCACTCTGGCCCTCTCTCTCTCAATGTAACACCCTCTCTGGAATAAAGGCACTCTGGCCCTCTCTCTCTCTCAATGTAACACCCTCTCTGGAATAAAGGCACTCTGGCCCTCTCTCTCTCAATGTAACACCCTCTCTGGAATAAAGGCACTCTGGCCCTCTCTCTCTCAATGTAACACCCTCTCTGGAATAAAGGCACTCTGGCTCTCTCTCTCTCAATGTAACACCCTCTCTGGAATAAAGGCACTCTGGCCCTCTCTCTCTCTCAATGTAACACCCTCTCTGGAATAAAGGCACTCTGGCCCTCTCTCTCTCAATGTAACACCCTCTCTGGAATAAAGGCACTCTGGCCCTCTCTCTCTCTCAATGTAACACCCTCTCTGGAATAAAGGCACTCTGGCCCTCTCTCTCTCTCATGTAACACCCTCTCTGGAATAAAGGCACTCTGGCCCTCTCTCTCTCAATGTAACACCCTCTCTGGAATAAAGGCACTCTGGCCCTCTCTCTCTCTCAATGTAACACCCTCTCTGGAATAAAGGCACTCTGGCCTCTCTCTCTCTCTCAATGTAAACCCTCTCTGGAATAAAGGCACTCTGGTCTATCTCTCTCTCAATGTAACACCCTCTCTGGAATAAAGGCACTCTGGCCCTCTCTCTCTCTCTCTCTCTCAATGTAACACCCTCTCTGGAATAAAGGCACTCTGGCCCTCTCTCTCTCTCTCAATGTAACACCCTCTCTGGAATAAAGGCACTCTGGCCCTCTCTCTCTCAATGTAACACCCTCTCTGGAATAAAGGCACTCTGGCCTCTCTCTCTCTCAATGTAACACCCTCTCTGGAATAAAGGCACTCTGGCCCTCTCTCTCTCTCAATGTAACACCCTCTCTGGAATAAAGGCACTCTGGCCCTCTCTCTCTCAATGTAACACCCTCTCTGGAATAAAGGCACTCTGGCCCTCTCTCTCTCTCAATGTAACACCCTCTCTGGAATAAAGGCACTCTGGCCCTCTCTCTCTCTCAATGTAACACCCTCTCTGGAATAAAGGCACTCTGGTCCTCTCTCTCTCTCAATGTAACACCCTCTCTGGAATAAAGGCACTCTGGCCCTCTCTCTCTCTCAATGTAACACCCTCTCTGGAATAAAGGCACTCTGGCCCTCTCTCTCTCAATGTAACACCCTCTCTGGAATAAAGGCACTCTGGCCCTCTCTCTCTCTCAATGTAACACCCTTTCTGGAATAAAGGCACTCTGGCCCTCTCTCTCTCTCAATGTAACACCCTCTCTGGAATAAAGGCACTCTGGCTCCTCTCTCTCTCAATGTAACACCCTCTCTGGAATAAAGGCACTCTGGCCCTCTATCTCTCAATGTAACACCCTCTCGAATAAAGGCACTCTGGCCTCTCTCTCTCTCTCAATGTAACACCCTCTCTGGAATAAAGGCACTCTGGCCTCTCTCTCTCAATGTAACACCCTCTCTGGAATAAAGGCACTCTGGCCTCTCTCTCTTCAATGTAACACCCTCTCTGGAATAAAGGCACTCTGGCCCTATCTCTCTCTCAATGTAACACCCTCTCTGGAATAAAGGCACTCTGGCCCTCTCTCTCTCTCAATGTAACACCCTCTCTGGAATAAAGGCACTCTGGCCCTCTCTCTCTCTCAATGTAACACCCTCTCTGGAATAAAGGCACTCTGGCCCTCTCTCTCTCTCAATGTAACACCCTCTCTGGAATAAAGGCACTCTGGCCCCTATCTCTCTCTCAATGTAACACCCTCTCTGGAATAAAGGCACTCTGGCCTCCTCTCTCTCTCAATGTAACACCCTCTCTGGAATAAAGGCACTCTGGCCCTCTCTCTCTCTCAATGTAACACCCTCTCTGGAATAAAGGCTCTGGCCCTCTCTATCCTCTCAATGTAACACCCTCTCTGGAATAAAGGCACTCTGGCCCTCTCTCTCTCTCAATGTAACACCCTCTCTGGAATAAAGGCACTCTGGTCCTCTATCTCTCAATGTAACACCCTCTCTGGAATAAAGGCACTCTGGCCCTCTCTCTCTCTCAATGTAACACCCCTCTCTGGAATAAAGGCACTCTGGCCCTCTCTCTCTCTCAATGTAACACCCTCTCTGGAATAAAGGCACTCTGGCCTCTCTCTCTCTCAATGTAACACCCTCTCTGGAATAAAGGCACTCTGGCCCTCTCTCTCTCTCAATGTAACACCCTCTCTGGAATAAAGGCACTCTGGCCCTCTATCTCTCTCTCAATGTAACACCCTCTCTGGAATAAAGGCACTCTGGCTCTCTCTCTCTCTCTCTCAATGTAACACCCTCTCTGGAATAAAGGCACTCTGGTCCTCTCTCTCTCAATGTAACACCCTCTCTGGAATAAAGGCACTCTGGCCCTCTCTCTCTCTCAATGTAACACCCTCTCTGGAATAAAGGCACTCTGGCCCTCTCTCTCTCTCTCTCAATGTAACACCCTCTCTGGAATAAAGGCACTCTGGCCCTCTCTCTCTCAATGTAACACCCTCTCTGGAATAAAGGCACTCTGGCCCTCTATCTCTCAATGTAACACCCTCTCTGGAATAAAGGCACTCTGGCCCTCTATCTCTCAATGTAACACCCTCTCTGGAATAAAGGCACTCTGGCCCTCTCTCTCTCAATGTAACACCCTCTCTGGAATAAAGGCACTCTGGCCCTCTCTCTCTCAATGTAACACCCTCTCTGGAATAAAGGCACTCTGGCCCTCTATCTCTCTCTCAATGTAACACCCTCTCTGGAATAAAGGCACTCTGGCCCTCTCCTCTCTCTCAATGTAACACCCTCTCTGGAATAAAGGCACTCTGGCCCCTATCTATCTCTCAATGTAACACCCTCTCTGGAATAAAGGCACTCTGGCCCTCTATCTCTCTCTGTAACACCCTCTCTGGAATAAAGGCACTCTGGCCCTCTATCTCTCTCTCAATGTAACCCTCTCTGGAATAAAGGCACTCTGGCCCTCTCTCTCTCTCAATGTAACACCCTCTCTGGAATAAAGGCACTTGGTCTCTCTCTCTCTCAATGTAACACCCTCTCTGGAATAAAGGCACTCTGGCCCTCTCTCTCTCTCAATGTAACACCCTCTCTGGAATAAAGGCACTCTGGCCCTCTCTCTCTCAATGTAACACCCTCTCTGGAATAAAGGCACTCTGGCCCTCTCTCTCTCTCTCAATGTAACACCCTCTCTGGAATAAAGGCACTCTGCCCTCTCTCTCTCTCAATGTAACACCCTCTCTGAATAAAGGCACTCTGGTCCTCTCTCTCTCAATGTAACACCCTCTCTGGAATAAAGGCACTCTGGCCCTCTCTCTCTCTCAATGTAACACCCTCTCTGGAATAAAGGCACTCTGGCCCTCTCTCTCTCAATGTAACACCCTCTCTGGAATAAAGGCACTCTGGCCTCTCTCTCTCTCAATGTAACACCCTCTCTGGAATAAAGGCACTCTGGCCCTCTCTCTCTCAATGTAACACCCTCTCTGGAATAAAGGCACTCTGGCCCAAAAAAAGAAACATTTAAAAAGAATTAAAAAAACAAAAAAACTTTTAAAAAAGAATTAAACTTTTTAACATTCTACTCAAAGGGCCAGTAAATATCCCCGGGGGCCGGACTTAGCCCTCGGGCCGCCAATTGAATAGCCCTATATAGCTATATATAGCTATAGACGATAGCATCTTCCAAATCAGCATATTTCCGACAAATAATCAATTGAACAGAACTGGCCTTTCTACAGTAATCCGATCATCATGCTTTGTTGAAGTTGCATGGTTGAAATGGTTCAATGGAGTGTAAGGACGTTAACGTCAGAGCAGCAGCATGTTAACTTTAGCTAGTAACTCCTATCAGTCAACGGCAGCCCTACTGTTTATAAGTGTGTTACTGGTGATTAATGTTATCCGCTATTATCTGGTAAATGTGATGTTATTCCTGAATACTCCTGAATTAAGCTAGTAGCTAGCTAGAGCTGTTTTCCACAATTACGTTGAGGCTTACACACAGGCATGTTTGGTAGTGACAGTCAGCTAATGAAAACTGCAAACTTGTATTCAAACTCTGCACATTTCTTTTTGCCGTAGGCTGAATCTGGTGCGTAGCAGTGAGACTCAAGGTAACTTGAACAGAACTGGCCTTTCTACAGATCCGATCATCATGCTTTGTTGAAGTTGCAAGGTTGAAATGGTTCAATGGAGTGGAAGTGCAAATTGTGTGCCGTCTCGTCAGACACCGGGTCAGAGAAAAGTAGGAAGAACCTCATCTTGATAGAAAAGCTCATGCAGATGACTTTTGCCCTTCGTCGCCAGGAGATCGTTCAGGAAAATCCCTTGGTCGGGGACTTTTAGAGAAATGGCCGGCCCTCCGGATGGAATCACAGGTAAAACACAGACACTCTCACAGACATTTTAATCTGTCTCTTTTCTGCCCCTTTCACATCTTTCTCATAGTCTGCACACCGTGTCCCAGTTTGGCAGAAACGGCCTACTTTGCACACAATGGAACAGTGTTGTTCAATGTTAATATATTATAAAACAATATTTATTTTTATGTTAAAAATAATAATACAAATTAAATGAATACTTTGAATATGATCATGTTGCGATATATTTGAACGGAAACAACAAAACAGGTTGCATCACTAATAATTGTACAGTTGCATATCCATTAATGATCTTTATACATTTGTGTGTTCCTGTAGGTTTGTGCCGAGTTTCACCGAATCACAAACGTCATCCTACGGAACCAGTTATTTTCTGACACACCCTGCGACTGATTGCCTTGTACAGGCAGAAGGCGGCACGCACTGGCAAGGTATCTGAGGCCCTGCGTGAAATCCCAAGGATTTGTGATCTCCAGGTGAGTTGAATAGAAGTTTGGTCCAAATCAAGTTTTTCCATTGACAGCCGATGCTAAATTACTTGCTTGGAACACACCATAGTATCAATGCTTATTTACTTTTACACAAAACCACATTCATTCAAATTCACAAATAATAAACAGATAATGTAAAAGATACAGGATTGTATTTTTCAGAAGAGTATCACAAATATAATAATAACAAATAGGGAAAAGAAAAATCTTTAAAATTATTAATTTGATTTGACAACAATACAAATAAGTATGTATATATTAATTTAAGAAGCCATTGCTTTTTAATTATGCTAGTTTTTGCTAGTCTTTCCAGGAAGTACAGGATGTCCACATGAAACGCAATGCAGCCCTTCGAGCCCTCCCATTATACCTGCTGCGTGAGGAGGACCCACAGCTCTTCAAGTCTTGGAGCGTAAGTATTTAGTGCACTCAAAGAACTGCTAGTGAGGTCAGAATGTGTGCTTATAAGAAACTGTTCAGCTGTTTTACCCTTCCAGTTAAAAAAAACAGACAGGAGCAATCAAAAATATTTTCAGATATATAAAAGAAAGGTTCACCTAAAAAAAAGTTTGTGAAATACCTACCTATACACTTACCTGAATATGTGAACTACTGGTCTGTAATATAAAGGAGATAGTTTAGTTACTTCAAGTCAACCTTACAGTTGGACTATGCATTTCCAGGCAGAGGAGGTGGACCGGCCAGACATCACCAACACACTGGTTGTTATTGTCAGCGTGGTCACAGAGGGCACTCCAAGTCAAGTTGATCTCAGTCCGGCAAGTACTGCTATTCTGATGGAAGGTGATTTCGTCATCAGCAATATCCCCAGCATGGCGGATTCCTTTGCATTGTTGTTTGGCTTGATGTACGTGTTACATTTGGACTACCCCAAGAAACTCATCAACACTTTCACTTTCATACAGAAAGTGCTGATGGGCCTTGATGGTGGTAAACCACTGAAACCCTGCCTACTCAATCTAAAAAATGACCTGTTACTGAAAAAGTCGGCCGTGTTACAGGTTGAAACTTTGCACATGCTAATGTTTGTGTTGCACAGTTAATTCGTTGCTTAAAGCAGTTGAATTATGTTTACATTTGGTAGAATATGTCTTTCCCCTAAATCTACCTCAGTTGTTCATGTTTGCACTGAAAGTGCTGATGGGCCTTGATGGTGGTAAACCACTGAAACCCTGTGCCTACAGTTGTTCAATCAGGAGGGACGGTGTTGATGAAAGAATACTTATTTATTGTCAGGAATACACAAATGAATGTAATGGTGTTTTGGCTATTTGGCCCCGTTGTGCAGGAGTATCATTCGGGAGGGGAGAACCGATCCGATGAAACCCCCCGGGGTCTAGACCCTGGTGGTGGTGAATGGATATTAGGTTCGGTCTGAAGGGGAGGGGCTTAGCTTGACCCTGGATTCAGAGGGACAGGAGGTGAAAAGGGGGGAGGAGGGTTGCGTTGAGTCACCTGAAATGACAGCTGTCAGAGGGGGGAGAGCAGATTTAAAAGGGTTAGCGGAGCGCTATGATAGGCTTGTGAGAATAGAGCGAAGTGATTGGTTAAGCTGGGGAGTGACGCCCCCGATCACTTATTGAGAGGGAGAGAGTAGTAATGTAGCATAGTAAATGAATGAGTAAAGACGGTCTACCTGGTTGAACTTGCGCTGAGCTCCATTTCATGTTTGCACAGAAAGTGCTGATGGGCCTTGATGGTGGTAAACCACTGAAACCCTGTGCCTACAGTTGTTCATGTTTGCACTTTAACTCCTATGGCAAGCCGTTTGAGTATTTATTCCATATCCTTGATTTCAGACAGCAATTGCCTACACTAGTTGGCTCTTTGATTGCACTTGTTACATATATGGTCACACTAGTTTGACATTCTGCTTTACTAGTTGAATAGAAAATTAAACTAGTCACTCTTTTTCAGCAACTAGTGGCACTTTTGTCCAACTAGTTACTACATAAGCCTTACTAGTGACGCCAGGAGCAGCACTAGTAGAACCAAAGTCCCAACTTGTATAGTAAGCTTTTTGTGACCCTCTGTTAACTAGTGCGCTGCAAAAACTCTGACAAGTTGGGACTTTGGTGCAACCAGTGCTGCTGCTGGCGTCACTAGTAAGGCTTATGTGCTAACTAGTCGGACAAAAGTGCCACTAGTTGCTGAAAAATAGTGACTAGTTTAATCTTTTATTCAACTAGTAAAGCAGAGGGCCTAACTAGTGTGACCATATATCTAACAAGGGATATCAAAGAGCCAACTAGTGTCGACAGCTGCCGTCTGATATCAACGGCTTGCAAAACTCCTTGAAATATGTGTATTTTTACCAAAAGAATATATAACTAATTTGTATTAATTTGACCTTTTTGTTAACAATAAGTACCGTTTTAAAAAATTGATTTTAATTTCTAATTCTTTTATTTAAGTAACTTTTCTTTTTTGATCAATCATTTACTCAATAGTCTTAAGTTAGTTGACTTAGAAATTGAGAGGTAATCAGTTTCCAAATAGTGCAGTTTAATAGTCCTTGTTATATTACCTATATTCTCTTTGCCAGAGCTGCTGCTATTCCTCCTGCATGTTGGAGATCCATATTAGCAGGGTTCACTAACATGGTTGGTTGATCCAGTTTAAGATTTTCAATATCTGCCATTATTATTTCCAACATTCCTTTGCCCTGAATATCATGTCTAACAATGTGTTTTCTTCTAGGAGTATTAGATGGGTTACTCATAAATGGCGTTTGTGAGTTATCTTCCCCGTAGGGTGGAGGTAGGGTCTTAGACATTATACCACCTGCTTGTAGCTCTCTGTCTAAGCGGTAGTCTACAAGGAACGTAGTTAGGTTGCGGTAAGCCCGTGGGGGCTAATACGACCAGGGGGGGCAGAAGGGCCGGATCTAGCTTCTGTGTATCCCTCCCAATCTGTGGCTGGCTCTGAGTCATTGAACTGCGTTCTAACCTCATCCGCCATTTTTAAGGGTTTAAGTTCACTCTTTTATACACATGCAAGTTCCTAGGCTATTAATCACGCCGGATGGCCCGTCCGACTATACCGTCACTTGGTTCTAGGTTACTCTCCTGGATTCAGCTAGTGCATGCGGATACCTCAACTAAGAGGGTTATGTATCGAGCTTCGAGCTTTTCCAACAGCCTAGGTACCCTTTAGACCTATGGTTTATCTTCATTAAATATCCTATTAACTCTTCACCACGTTATGTTTTAACGCAAAGTTCTAACCGCAGCTCTTTGTCAAGTCCTACCTATAAGTTTCAAAGTAATTGGACCGGTACTGAGCAGTGCTCCTACGGCTGACTTCACTAAACTACTAGCCACCAAACCTGTGCATTAGGGACCACAGGGGCTTCCCAGTTTGGCTAGGGGAAGAAGAGCCTACTTTAGCTTCTTTAAACAGACAGCAATATCCGATATAATATAACCCTCAGTCCGGTGCAATAGTATTGTAGAAAAGGCCCCAAAGTTATAGTTATTGATATATATATTATTTTATATTACAGAGTTGATACCTGTTAAGTTGTGTCTTCATAGTGGGGAGGGGCTAACCCACGTGTTTTGGGTGACGTCATACATCAGAGGGTAATGGCTTCAGTAGTTGCAGGAAAGTTATGCTGTCTTAAGTGCTTCGTATTGTGTGCGTAAATGAAGGTGAGTGTTTGTCCACAGTGCTGCCTGTTATGTTGTTTTACACTTTATTATTATTGTGATAACTTCTGTGCCGATGTGGCTTCATGCAGACTCTCCGTGCTCATGGGATCTGTGCATGCAGACTCTCCGTGCTCATGGGATCTGTGCATGCAGACTCTCCGTGCTCATGGGATCTGTGCATGCAGACTCTGCGTGCTCATGGGATCTGTGCATGCAGACTCTCCGTGCTCAGGGATCTGTGCATGCAGACTCTCCGTGCTCATGGGATCTGTGCATGCAGACTCTCCTTGCTCATGTGATCTGTGCATGCAGACTCTCCGTGCTCATGGGATCTGTGCATGCAGACTCTCCGTGCTCATGGATCTGTGCATGCAGACTCTCCTGCTCATGTGATCTGTGCATGCAGACTCTCCGTGCTCATGGGATCTGTGCATGCAGACTCTCCGTGCTCATGTGATCTGTGCATGCAGACTCTCCGTGCTCATGGGATCTGTGCATGCAGACTCTCCGTGCTCATGGGATCTGTGCATGCAGACTCTCCGTGCTCATGGATCTGTGCATGCAGACTCTCCATGCTCATGGGATCTGTGCATGCAGACTCTCCGTGCTCATGGGATCTGTGCATACAGACTCTCCGTGCTCATGTGATCTGTGCATGCAGACTCTCCGTGCTCATGTGATCTGTGCATGCAGACTCTCCGTGCTCATGTGATCTGTGCATGCAGACTCTCCGTGCTCATGGATCTGTGCATGCAGACTCTCCGTGCTCATGTGATCTGTGCATGCAGACTCTCCTTGCTCATGTGATCTGTGCATGCAGACTCTCCGTGCTCATGGGATCTGTGCATGCAGACTCTCCGTGCTCATGTGATCTGTGCATGCAGACTCTCCGTGCTCATGTGATCTGTGCATGCAGACTCTCCGTGCTCATGGGATCTGTGCATGCAGACTCTCCGTGCTCATGTGATCTGTGCATGCAGACTCTCCATGCTCATGGGATCTGTGCATGCAGACTCTCCGTGCTCATGGGATCTGTGCATGCAGACTCTCCGTGCTCATGGATCTGTGCATGCAGACTCTCCGTGCTCATGTGATCTGTGCATGCAGACTCTCCGTGCTCATGTGATCTGTGCATGCAGACTCTCCGTGCTCATGGATCTGTGCATGCAGACTCTCCGTGCTCATGTGATCTGTGCATGCAGACTCTCCGTGCTCATGTGATCTGTGCATGCAGACTCTCCATGCTCATGGGATCTGTGCATGCAGACTCTCCGTGCTCATGTGGATCTGTGCATGCAGACTCTCCGTGCTCATGGATCTGTGCATGCAGACTCTCCATGCTCATGGGATCTGTGCATGCAGACTCTCGTGCTCATGGGATCTGTGCATACAGACTCTCCGTGCTCATGGGATCTGTGCATGCAGACTCTCCGTGCTCATGGGATCTGTGCATGCAGACTCTCCTGCTCATGGATCTGTGCATGCAGACTCTCCGTGCTCATGGGATCTGTGCATGCAGACTCTCCGTGCTCATGTGATCTGTGCATGCAGACTCTCCTTGCTCATGTGATCTGTGCATGCAGACTCTCCGTGCTCATGGATCTGTGCATGCAGACTCTCCGTGCTCATGTGATCTGTGCATGCAGACTCTCCGTGCTCATGTGATCTGTGCATGCAGACTCTCCGTGCTCATGTGATCTGTGCATGCAGACTCTCCGTGCTCATGGATCTGTGCATGCAGACTCTCCGTGCTCATGGATCTGTGCATGCAGACTCTCCGTGCTCATGGGATCTGTGCATGCAGACTCTCCGTGCTCATGGATCTGTGCATGCAGACTCTCCGTGCTCATGGATCTGTGCATGCAGACTCTCCGTGCTCATGTGATCTGTGCATGCAGACTCTCCGTGCTCATGTGATCTGTGCATGCAGACTCTCCGTGCTCATGTGATCTGTGCATGCAGACTCTCCGTGCTCATGTGATCTGTGCATGCAGACTCTCCGTGCTCATGTGATCTGTGCATGCAGACTCTCCGTGCTCATGTGATCTGTGCATGCAGACTCTCCGTGCTCATGTGATCTGTGCATGCAGACTCTCCGTGCTCATGTTCTGTGCATGCAGACTCTCCGTGCTCATGATCTGTGCATGCAGACTCTCCGTGCTCATGGATCTGTGCATGCAGACTCTCCGTGCTCATGGGATCTGTGCATGCAGACTCTCCGTGCTCATGGATCTGTGCATGCAGACTCTCCGTGCTCATGGGATCTGTGCATGCAGACTCTCCGTGCTCATGGGATCGTGCATGCAGACTCTCCGTGCTCATGGGATCTGTGCATGCAGACTCTCCGTGCTCATGGATCTGTGCATGCAGACTCTCCGTGCTCATGGGATCTGTGCATGCTGCGTGCATGTTTATTATGGCGACTCATTAAGTCACTCGTCAAGTGAGTCGGCACTCCCGTCTCAAAGTTAGGGGTATATACACCGTGTTGAGTGGCACAGATCTATTATTAATGTAATAAGATGTAGTTTATGTGGATAAATGTTTATGTAGCGTTAAAGGTGAGATGTTATGTGTTTACAGTTCATTTATTGCTCCGCAACTCGGCTACCGGAAGTAGCATGTCTGTAGCGTTTCACAAGAAGAGCATCGGCTGCCGCTTTCCACAAACCAGAAGTGGAACGTTATTCATTAGCGGTAGCTTAACTTTGAATATCTGTGTGTCCCTGGTAATGAGTGTTTGACATTATATGTTAATGTGTTTATGATTATAAGAGAAGGGATACATGTTGTACGGCTTATTATTTCTATAGGGTTTGGTAATATTATGTATATTATTTATGTATGCATAAGTTTTCTTATATTGATTGTATTTTGTTTATTTCCCTTATAGGTAAAACCATACACACACACACACACACACACACACACACACACACACACCACACACACACACCACACACACACACACACACACACACACAACACACACACACAACACACACCACACACACACACACACACACACACACACACACACACACATCTGTATGTCTGCCTAAATCATTAAAGAAGTCAAGCCTCATCTCATCTCCTCTATTCTGGACCTTTGGCCTTACGTGGTGTTTCTGGCCGACACACCGGGGTAAACCTAGTTATAGACACAAAACTAGTGCCAACACTGAGTTATCTCTAACTCTCCACTACAAGTATCAACATTAGTTACTACACTTTCAGGTTTAAATATATTTTCTAGGATTTGGGTAGGTATTTTAGTAAGACTTCCAGCCTGTATTTCGCTGATTGAAACTCATCGACCATTGTCACTAGGCCGTTTTGGTTCTTGTAATTTAACTCTGTAAAAGTTTGACTTCTATCAAGAGTCCGCAAAAGTTAGACTTTTAACAGAGCCCCACGATGGGCGCCATGGTGGAGTCAGAGGGCCTGTTAACTTATTCCGGCAATTACTCAGACCTACTAATTGACCTAACAGAAGCTGTTGAGTCTATGGTAGTTTACGGCCCGGCTCGGATCCACCAAGGTCAGCAAGATCTCACCTCTATTAACTCCTGGAGAACCAGGTTCAATTAACTGCTGTTTCAATTCAGACGACCCTAAATCTGTTTAAGCGATCCCGTAGGATTTTGGTATCAGTGATGAGGTGTGTTCCTGCCTAAGTGTGAGTGTGGCAGTTGTGCAATATTACCTTTAAGAAGGAGAGGAGAGCGCAGATTTCTTTAAGTTATCCCAATCCAAAAGGATGGGATGATTTTATTTGAAGAAAATGGTCCACACTTATACAGGGTTTTTACCTTCTCTCGTAACAATGTGACAATCATACAAATATTTCATGCTGTGGTAAATTACTAATATGAAACCTCAATTTACAGTTTTACATTTCTTATTTTATTTCGTCACTCTCTCTTCAACTGTCCCTCTTCAGTTGTATTAAAAACCTCTTCCGGTGGAATTCGGAGGACAATCCTCATGGATTACCAGGTGTGAAATCAAATACATTAGAATCTCTTCAACTGGCCCACTTCAGTTGTGACATTTAAATTCTAACCTCAACTGGCCCACTTCAGTTGTGACATTTTATATTATAACCTCAACTGGCCCACTTCAGTTGTGACATTTTATATTATAACCTCAACTGGCCCACTTCAGTTGTGACATTTTATATTATAACCTCAACTGGCCCACTTAGTTGTGACATTTCAAATTATAACTTCAACTGGCCACTTCAGTTGTGACATTTAAAGTCTAACTTCAACTGGCCCACTTCAGTTGTGATATTTAAATTATAACCTCAACTGGCCACTTCAGTTGTGACATTTTATATTATAACCTCAACTGGCCCACTTCAGTTGTGACATTTTATATTATAACCTCAACTGGCCCACTTAAGTTGTGACATTTCAAATTATAACTTCAACTGGCCACTTCAGTTGTGACATTTAAATTATAACCTCAACTGGCCCACTTAAGTTGTGACATTTCAAATTCTAACTTCAACTGGCCACTTCAGTTGTGATATTTAAATTATAACCTCAACTGGCCCACTTCAGTTGTGAATTTAAATTATAACCTCAACTGGCCACTTCAGTTGTGACATTTTATAACCAACTGGCCACTTCAGTTGTGATATTTAAATTCTAACTCAACTGGCCCTCTTCAGTTGTGACATTTAAATTATAACTTCAACTGGCCACTTCAGTTGTGACATTTCAATTCTAACTTCAACTGCCCACTTCAGTTGTGACATTTAAAGTCTAACTTCAACTGGCCACTTCGGTTGTGACATTTTATATTATAACCTCAACTGGCCACTTCAGTTGTGATATTTAAATTATAACCTCAACTGGCCCACTTAAGTTGTGACATTTCAAATTATAACTTCAACTGGCCACTTCAGTTGTGACATTTAAATTATAACCTCAACTGGCCCACTTCAGTTGTGACATTTAAATTAAACCTCAACTGGCCACTTCAGTTGTGATATTTAAAGTCTAACTTCAACTGGCCCACTTCAGTTGTGATATTTAAATTATAACCTCAACTGGCCCACTTCAGTTGTGATATTTAAATTATAACCTCAACTGGCCACTTCAGTTGTGACATTTAAATTATAACCTCAACTGGCCACTTCAGTTGTGACATTTTATTATAACCTCAACTGGCCACTTCAGTTGTGATATTTAAATTATAACCTCAACTGGCCCACTTAAGTTGTGACATTTCAAATTATAACTTCAACTGGCCACTTCAGTTGTGACATTTAAATTATAACCTCAACTGGCCCACTTCAGTTGTGACATTTAAATTATAACCTCAACTGGCCACTTCAGTTGTGATATTAAAGTCTAACTTCAACTGGCCCACTTC
This sequence comes from Dissostichus mawsoni, assembly GCA_011823955.1. Classification (NCBI taxonomy): domain Eukaryota; kingdom Metazoa; phylum Chordata; class Actinopteri; order Perciformes; family Nototheniidae; genus Dissostichus; species Dissostichus mawsoni. The sequence goes on from JAAKFY010000117.1 coordinate 206,764, forward strand.
AGTTGTGATATTTAAATTATAACCTCAACTGGCCCACTTCAGTTGTGATATTTAAATTATAACCTCAACTGGCCACTTCAGTTGTGACATTTAAATTATAACCTCAACTGGCCACTTCAGTTGTGATATTTAAATTCTAACTTCAACTGGCCCTCTTCAGTTGTGACATTTAAAATTATAACTTCAACTGGCCACTTCAGTTGTGACATTTCAATTCTAACTTCAACTGCCCACTTCAGTTGTGACATTTAAAGTCTAACTTCAACTGGCCACTTCGGTTGTGACATTTAAATTCAACTGGCCCACTTCAGTTGTGATATTTAAAGTCTAACTTCAACTGCCCCTTCAGTTGTGATATTTAAAGTCTAACTTCAACTGGCCCACTTCAGTTGTGACATTTATATTCTAACTTCAACTGGCAACTTCAGTTGTGACATTTAAAGTCTAACTTCAACTGCCCACTTCAGTTGTGATATTTATATTCTAACTTCAACTGGCAACTTCAGTTGTGACATTTATATTCTAACTTCAACTGGCAACTTCAGTTGTGACATTTAAAGTCTAACTTCAACTGCCCACTTCAGTTCTGACATTTAAAGTCTAACTTCAACTACCCACTTCAGTTGTGACATTTATATTCTAACTTCAACTGGCAACTTCAGTTGTGACATTTAAAGTCTAACTTCAACTGCCCACTTCAGTTGTGATTTATATTCTAACTTCAACTGGCCCACTTCAGTTCTGACATTTAAAGTCTAACTTCAACTGGCCACTTCAGTTGTGACATTTAAAGTGTAACTTCAACTGGCCACTTCAGTTGTGACATTTAAAGTCTAACTTCAACTGGCCACTTCAGTTGTGACATTTAAAGTGTAACTTCAACTGGCCACTTCAGTTGTGACATTTAAATTCTAACTTCAACTGGCCCACTTCAGTTGTGACATTTATATTCTAACTTCAACTGGCAACTTCAGTTGTGATATTTAAAGTCTAACTTCAACTGCCCACTTCAGTTGTGATATTTAATTCTAACTTCAACTGGCCCACTTCAGTTCTGACATTTAAAGTCTAACTTCAACTGGCCACTTCAGTTGTGACATTTAAAGTGTAACTTCAACTGGCCACTTCATTGTGACATTTAAAGTCTAACTTCAACTGGCCACTTCAGTTGTGACATTTAAAGTGTAACTTCAACTGGCCACTTCAGTTGTGACATTTAAATTCTAACTTCAACTGGCCCACTTCAGTTGTGACATTTATATTCTAACTTCAACTGGCCACTTCAGTTGTGACATTTAAAGTCTAACTTCAACTGCCCACTTCAGTTGTGATATTTATATTCTAACTTCAACTGGCCCACTTCAGTTGTGACATTTAAAGTGTAACTTCAACTGGCCACTTCAGTTGTGACATTTAAAGTGTAACTTCAACTGGCCCACTTCAGTTGTGACATTTATATTCTAACTTCAACTGGCAACTTCAGTTGTGATATTTAAAGTCTAACTTCAACTGCCCACTTCAGTTGTGACATTTAATTCTAACTTCAACTGGCACTTCAGTTGTGACATTTAAAGTCTAACTTCAACTGCCCACTTCAGTTGTGATATTTATATTCTAACTTCAACTGGCCCACTTCAGTTGTGACATTTAAAGTGTAACTTCAACTGGCCACTTCAGTTGTGACATTTAAAGTGTAACTTCAACTGGCCCACTTCAGTTGTGACATTTAAATTCTAACTTCAACTGGCCCACTTCAGTTGTGACATTAAACTTCAACTGCCCACTTCAATTGTGACATTTAAATGTTAACTTCAACTGGCCACTTCAGTTGTGACATTTAAAGTCTAACTTCAACTGGCCCACTTCAGTTGTGACATTTAAATGTTAACTTCAACTGGCCACTTCAGTTGTGATATTTAAAGTCTAACTTCAACTGGCCACTTCAGTTGTGACATTTCAAGTCTAACTTCAACTGGCCCACTTCAGTTGTGACATTTAAAGTCTAACTTCAACTGGCCCACTTCAGTTGTGACATTTAAAATTAAACTTCAACTGCCCACTTCAGTTGTGACATTTAAAGTCTAACTTCAACTGGCCCACTTCAGTTGTGACATTTAAAGTCTAACTTCAACTGCCCACTTCAGTTGTGACATTTAAATTATAACTTCAACTGCCCACTTCAGTTGTGACATTTCAAGTCTAACTTCAACTGGCCCACTTCAGTTGTGACATTTCAAGTCTAACTTCAACTGGCCACTTCAGTTGTGACATTTCAAGTCTAACTTCAACTGGCCCACTTCAGTTGTGACATTTAAAATTATAACTTCAACTGCCCACTTCAGTTGTGACATTTAAAGTCTAACTTCAACTGGCCCACTTCAGTTGTGACATTTAAAGTCTAACTTCAACTGGCCCACTTCAGTTCTGACATTTAAAGTCTAACTTCAACTACCCACTTCAGTTGTGACATTTATATTCTAACTTCAACTGGCAACTTCAGTTGTGACATTTAAAGTCTAACTTCAACTGCCCACTTCAGTTGTGATATTTATATTCTAACTTCAACTGGCCCACTTCAGTTGTGACATTTAAAGTCTAACTTCAACTGCCCACTTCATTGTGACATTTAAAGTGTAACTTCAACTGGCCACTTCAGTTGTGACATTTAAAGTCTAACTTCAACTGGCCACTTCAGTTGTGACATTTAAAATGATAACTTCAACTGGCCCACTTCAGTTGTGACATTTAAAATGATACCTTCAACTGCCCACTTCAGTTGTGACATTTAAAGTGTAACTTCAACTGGCCCACTTCAGTTGTGACATTTAAAGTCTAACTTCAACTGGCCCACTTCAGTTGTGACATTTAAAGTCTAACTTCAACTGGCCAACTTCAGTTGTGACATTTAAAGTCTAACTTCAACTGCCCACTTCAGTTGTGACATTTAAAGTCTAACTGCAACTGGCCCACTTCAGTTGTGACATTTAAAGTCTAACTTCAACTGGCCCACTTCAGTTGTGACATTTAAATATAACTTCAACTGGCCCACTTCAGTTGTGACATTTAAAGTCTAACTGCAACTGGCCCACTTCAGTTGTGACATTTAAAGTCTAACTTCAACTGGCCCACTTCAGTTGTGACATTTAAATCTAACTTCAACTGGCCCACTTCAGTTGTGACATTTAAAGTCTAACTGCAACTGGCCCACTTCAGTTGTGACATTTAAAGTCTAACTTCAACTGCCCACTTCAGTTGTGACATTTAAAGTCTAACTGCAACTGGCCCACTTCAGTTGTGACATTTAAAGTGAACTTCAACTGCCCACTTCAGTTGTGATATTTATATTCTAACTTCAACTGCCCACTTCAGTTGTGATATTTATATTCTAACTTCAACTGCCCACTTCAGTTGTGATTATATTCTAACTTCAACTGCCCACTTCAGTTGTGACAGTTAAAATGATACCTTCAACTGCCCACTTCAGTTGTGACAGTTAAAATGATACCTTCAACTGGCCCACTTCAGTTGTGACATTTAAAGTGTAACTTCAACTGGCCACTTCAGTTGTGACATTTAAATTCTAACTTCAACTGGCCACTTCAGTTGTGACATTTAAATCTAACTTCAACTGGCCCACTTCAGTTGTGACATTTAAATCTAACTTCAACTGGCCCACTTCAGTTGTGACATTTAAAGTCTAACTTCAACTGGCCCACTTCAGTTGTGACATTTAAATTATAACTTCAACTGGCCCACTTCAGTTGTGACATTTAAACTCTAACTTCAACTGGCCCACTTCAGTTGTGACATTTAAATAACTTCAACTGGCCCACTTCAGTTGTGACATTTAAATTCTAACTTCAACTGGCCACTTCAGTTGTGACATTTAAATTATAACTTCAACTGGCCACTTCAGTTGTGACATTTAAAGTGTAACTTCAACTGGCCACTTCAGTTGTGACATTTAAAGTGTAACTTCAACTGGCCACTTCAGTTGTGACATTTAAAGTGTAACTTCAACTGGCCACTTCAGTTGTGACATTTAAAGTGTAACTTCAACTGGCCCACTTCAGTTGTGACATTTAAATTATAACTTCAACTGGCCACTTCAGTTGTGACATTTAAAGTGTAACTTCAACTGGCCCACTTCAGTTGTGACATTTAAAGTGTAACTTCAACTGGCCACTTCAGTTGTGACATTTAAAGTGTAACTTCAACTGGCCCACTTCAGTTGTGACATTTAAAGTGTAACTTCAACTGGCCACTTCAGTTGTGACATTTAAAGTCTAACTTCAACTGGCCCACTTCATTTGTGACATTTAAAGTCTAACTTCAACTGCCCACTTCAGTTGTGACATTTAAAATGATAACTTCAACTGGCCCACTTCAGTTGTGACAGTTTAAATGATACCTTCAACTGCCCACTTCAGTTGTGACAGTTTAAAATGATACTTCAACTGGCCCACTTCAGTTGTGACATTTAAAGTGTAACTTCAACTGGCCCACTTCAGTTGTGACATTTAAATTCTAACTTCAACTGGCCACTTCAGTTGTGACATTTAAATCTAACTTCAACTGGCCCACTTCAGTTGTGACATTTAAATCTAACTTCAACTGGCCCACTTCAGTTGTGACATTTAAAGTCTAACTTCAACTGGCCCACTTCAGTTGTGACATTTAAATTATAACTTCAACTGGCCCACTTCAGTTGTGACATTTAAACTCTAACTTCAACTGGCCCACTTCAGTTGTGACATTTAAATTATAACTTCAACTGGCCCACTTCAGTTGTGACATTTAAATTCTAACTTCAACTGGCCACTTCAGTTGTGACATTTAAATTATAACTTCAACTGGCCACTTCAGTTGTGACATTTAAAGTGTAACTTCAACTGGCCCACTTCAGTTGTGACATTTAAATTAACTTCAACTGGCCCACTTCAGTTGTGACATTTAAAGTCTAACTTCAACTGCCCACTTCAGTTGTGACATTTAAAGTGTAACTTCAACTGCCCACTTCAGTTGTGATATTTATATTCTAACTTCAACTGCCCACTTCAGTTGTGACATTTAAAGTCTAACTTCAACTGCCCACTTCAGTTGTGACAGTTAAAATGATACTTCAACTGCCCACTTCAGTTGTGACATTTAAAATGATACCTTCAACTGGCCCACTTCAGTTGTGACATTTAAAGTGTAACTTCAACTGGCCCACTTCAGTTGTGACATTAAATTCTAACTTCAACTGGCCCACTTCAGTTGTGACATTTAAAGTCTAACTTCAACTGCCCACTTCAGTTGTGACATTTAAAATGATAACTTCAACTGGCCCACTTCAGTTGTGACATTTAAAGTCTAACTTCAACTGGCCACTTCAGTTGTGACATTTAAAATGATACCTTCAACTGGCCACTTCAGTTGTGACATTTAAATCTAACTTCAACTGCCCACTTCAGTTGTGACATTTAAATCTAACTTCAACTGGCCCACTTCAGTTGTGACATTTAAATCTAACTTCAACTGCCCACTTCAGTTGTGACATTTAAAGTCTAACTTCAACTGGCCCACTTCAGTTGTGACATTTAAATCTAACTTCAACTGCCCACTTCAGTTGTGACATTTAAAGTCTAACTTCAACTGGCCCACTTCAGTTGTGACATTTAAATTATAACTTCAACTGGCCCACTTCAGTTGTGACATTTAAACTCTAACTTCAACTGGCCCACTTCAGTTGTGACATTTAAATTATAACTTCAACTGGCCCACTTCAGTTGTGACATTTAAATTCTAACTTCAACTGGCCACTTCAGTTGTGACATTTAAATTATAACTTCAACTGGCCACTTCAGTTGTGACATTTAAAGTGTAACTTCAACTGGCCCACTTCAGTTGTGACATTTAAATTCTAACTTCAACTGGCCCACTTCAGTTGTGACATTTAAAGTGTAACTTCAACTGGCCACTTCAGTTGTGACATTTAAAGTGTAACTTCAACTGGCCCACTTCAGTTGTGACATTTAAAAATAATAACCTCAACTGGCCCACTTCAGTTGTGACATTTAAAGTCTAACTTCAACTGGCCCACTTCAGTTGTGACATTTAAAAATAATAACCTCAACTGGCCCACTTCAGTTGTGACATTTAAAGTCTAACTTCAACTGGCCCACTTCATTTGTGACATTTAAAGTCTAACTTCAACTGCCCACTTCAGTTGTGACATTTAAAATGATAACTTCAACTGGCCCACTTCAGTTGTGACAGTTAAAATGATACCTTCAACTGCCCACTTCAGTTGTGACAGTTAAAATGATACCTTCAACTGGCCCACTTCAGTTGTGACATTTAAAGTGTAACTTCAACTGGCCCACTTCAGTTGTGACATTTAAATTCTAACTTCAACTGGCCACTTCAGTTGTGACATTTAAATCTAACTTCAACTGGCCCACTTCAGTTGTGACATTTAAAGTCTAACTTCAACTGGCCCACTTCAGTTGTGACATTTAAATTATAACTTCAACTGGCCACTTCAGTTGTGACATTTAAATCTAACTTCAACTGGCCCACTTCAGTTGTGACATTTAAATCTAACTTCAACTGGCCCACTTCAGTTGTGACATTTAAAGTCTAACTTCAACTGGCCCACTTCAGTTGTGACATTTAAATTATAACTTCAACTGGCCCACTTCAGTTGTGACATTTAAACTCTAACTTCAACTGGCCCACTTCAGTTGTGACATTTAAATTATAACTTCAACTGGCCCACTTCAGTTGTGACATTTAAATTCTAACTTCAACTGGCCACTTCAGTTGTGACATTTAAATTATAACTTCAACTGGCCACTTCAGTTGTGACATTTAAAGTGTAACTTCAACTGGCCCACTTCAGTTGTGACATTTAAATTCTAACTTCAACTGGCCCACTTCAGTTGTGACATTTAAAGTGTAACTTCAACTGGCCCACTTCAGTTGTGACATTTAAAAATAATAACCTCAACTGGCCCACTTCAGTTGTGACATTTAAAGTCTAACTTCAACTGGCCCACTTCAGTTGTGACATTTAAAAATAATAACCTCAACTGGCCCACTTCAGTTGTGACATTTAAAGTCTAACTTCAACTGGCCCACTTCAGTTGTGACATTTAAAGTCTAACTTCAACTGGCCCACTTCAGTTGTGACATTTAAAGTCTAACTTCAACTGGCCCACTTCAGTTCTGACATTTAAAGTCTAACTTCAACTGGCCCACTTCAGTTGTGACATTTAAAGTCTAACTTCAACTGGCCCACTTCAGTTGTGACATTTAAAGTCTAACTTCAACTGGCCCACTTCAGTTGTGACATTTAAAGTCTAACTTCAACTGCCCACTTCAGTTCTGACATTTAAAATGATAACCTCAACTGGCCCACTTCAGTTGTGACATTTAAAGTCTAACTTCAACTGGCCCACTTCAGTTGTGACATTTAAAGTCTAACTTCAACTGGCCCACTTCAGTTGTGACATTTAAAGTCTAACTTCAACTGGCCCACTTCAGTTCTGACATTTAAAATGATAACCTCAACTGGCCACTTCAGTTCTGACATTTAAATTCTAACTTCAACTGGCCCTCTTCAGTTGTGACATTTAAAGTCTAACTTCAACTGGCCCACTTCAGTTGTGACATTTAAAGTCTAACTTCAACTGCCCACTTCAGTTGTGACATTTAAAGTCTAACTTCAACTGGCCCACTTCAGTTGTGACATTTAAATTCTAACCTCAACTGGCCCTCTTCAGTTGTGACATTTAAAGTCTAACTTCAACTGCCCACTTCACTTGTGACATTTAAATTCTAACCTCAACTGGCCCTCTTCAGTTTTGACATTTAAAGTCTAACTTCAACTGGCCCACTTCAGTTGTGACATTTAAATTCTAACCTCAACTGGCCCTCTTCAGTTGTGACATTTAAAGTCTAACTTCAACTGCCCACTTCACTTGTGACATTTAAATTCTAACCTCAACTGGCCCACTTCAGTTGTGACATTTAAAGTCTAACTTCAACTGGCCCACTTCAGTTGTGACATTTAAAGTCTAACTTCAACTGGCCCACTTCAGTTGTGACATTTAAAGTCTAACTTCAACTGGCCCACTTCAGTTCTGACATTTAAAATGATAACCTCAACTGGCCACTTCAGTTCTGACATTTAAATTCTAACTTCAACTGGCCCTCTTCAGTTGTGACATTTAAAGTCTAACTTCAACTGGCCCACTTCAGTTTGACATTTAAAGTCTAACTTCAACTGGCCACTTCAGTTGTGACATTTAAATTCTAACCTCAACTGGCCCTCTTCAGTTGTGACATTTAAAGTCTAACTTCAACTGCCCACTTCACTTGTGACATTTAAATCTAACCTCAAGGCCCTCTTCAGTTGTGACATTTAAAGTCTAACTTCAACTGGCCCACTTCAGTTGTGACATTTAAATTCTAACCTCAACTGGCCCTCTTCAGTTGTGACATTTAAAGTCTAACTTCAACTGGCCCACTTCAGTTCTGACATTTAAAGTCTAACTTCAACTGGCCACTTCAGTTTGACATTTAAAGTCTAACTTCAACTGGCCCACTTCAGTTGTGACATTTAAATCTAACTTCAACTGGCCCACTTCAGTTCTGACATTTAAAGTTAACTCAACTGGCCACTTCAGTTTGACATTTAAATCTAACTCAACTGGCCCTCTTCAGTTGTGACATTTAAATCTAACTTCAACTGGCCCACTTCAGTTCTGACATTTAAATCTAACTTCAACTGGCCACTTCAGTTCTGACATTTAAATTCTAACTTCAACTGCCCACTTCAGTTGTGACATTTAAAGTCTAACTCAACTGGCCCACTTCAGTTCTGACATTTAAATATACCTCAACTGGCCCACTTCAGTTGTGACATTTAAATTCTAACTTCATCACTGGCCCACTTCAGTTGTGACATTTAAAGTCTAACTTCAACTGGCCCTTCAGTTCTGACATTTAAATCTAACCTCAACTGGCCCACTTCAGTTGTGACATTTAAATTCTAACTTCAACTGGCCCACTTCAGTTGTGACATTTAAATCTAAACTCAACTGGCCCACTTCAGTTGTGACATTTAAATCTATAACCTCAACTGGCCCACTTCAGTTGTGACATTTAAATCTAACTTCAACTGGCCACTTCAGTTGTGACATTTAAATCTAACCTCAACTGGCCCACTTCAGTTGTGACATTTAAATCTAACCTCAACTGGCCCTCTTCAGTTGTGACATTTAAAGTCTAACTTCAACTCAACTGGCCACTTCAGTTGTGACATTTAAATCTAACTTCAACTGGCCCACTTCAGTTGTGACATTTAAATCTAACCTCAACTGGCCCACTTCAGTTGTGACATTTAAATCTAACTTCAACTGGCCCACTTCAGTTGTGACATTTAAAGTCTAACTTCAACTGGCCACTTCAGTTGTGACATTTAAATCTAACTTCAACTGGCCCACTTCAGTTGTGACATTTAAATTCTAACCTCAACTGGCCCTCTTCAGTTGTGACATTTAAAGTCTAACCTCAACTGGCCCACTTCAGTTGTGACATTTAAATCTAACTTCAACTGGCCCACTTCAGTTGTGACATTTAAATTCTAACTTCAACTGGCCCTCTTCAGTTGTGACATTTAAAGTCTAACTTCAACTGGCCCACTTCAGTTGTGACATTTAAATCTAACTTCAACTGGCCCACTTCAGTTTGACATTTAAATTCTAACTCAACTGGCCCTCTTCAGTTGTGACATTTAAATCTAACTTCAACTGGCCACTTCAGTTGTGACATTTAAATCTAACTTCAACTGGCCCACTTCAGTTGTGACATTTAAATTATAACCTCAACTGGCCCACTTCAGTTGTGACATTAAACTTCAACTGGCCACTTCAGTTGTAAATGTAAAGTCTAACTTCAACTGGCCCACTTCAGTTGTAATTTAAAGTCTAACTTCAACTGGCCCACTTCAGTTGGGACATTTAAATCTAACTTCAACTGGCCCACTTCAGTTGGACATTTAAAGTCTAACTTCAACTGGCCACTTCAGTTGGGACATTTAAAGTCTAACTTCAACTGGCCCACTTCAGTTGTGACATTTAAAGTCTAACTTCAACTGGCCCACTTCAGTTGTACATTAAAGTCTAACTTCAACTGGCCCACTTCAGTTGGGACATTTAAAGTCTAACTTCAACTGGCCACCTGAGTCAAGAAGAGGAAAATACTGGGCAGAGAACTGTAGTGAGCAACCAGGAGCACAAACCTCCACTCGTGTAGGAACACTGAGATGCCATGAGATGCTGCAGGAGGTAGATATGATGAGGTTGGAAGGGATGAGGAGAGACAGCTGAGCAGGTCTCACAGGAAACTGAGGAAAACACGTGACCGTGCCAGAAATGAATCTAAAACATACTCCAGCTTAATCGCTCTTATGCACAGTCTGCAACTATAGATACTTACAGAACATAACTCTACACAGATATAACTGTACATTGTTAGTTCTATTATTACTGTTACTCACATTTTATTCACAAGGATAATCAGAACACGTTTCCTATCCTGTGTTTCGCTATCATTGCTGTGCCTCTGTGTGGACTGACTTCACTTTAACACTAGCTGAACGGGGGGTTACGTATTGTAACCCTAGTTCTATAAGCACAGGCGGAGCCCTCTACTGGACTCTATGGGTACTACTCTCATCAACCCCAACTTCCTATCACCCGGTTAAGACCGTGGAGAAGTCGGGGCCGCAGCTTACTTGGCTGGGTAGAGCCGAATTGGTCTGAATAAGCCCATAGCTGCAGGTGCCAGCGCAAGTGACTACACACTGCGCACCACGTTTCCCAGCTCCCTAAGGAGTATGGGAAAACGTAAGTGTACTATGTCTTCCACACTCACACGCTTACCTCGTGTAGAGTGTGCACAGACCTCAGTGCCATAGGCAGGAGGGGAGAGTCTTCCAGCCCTGTATGGGGCTTAGTGTGCACCACGTTTCCCAGGTCCCTAAGGAGCATGGGACAACGTAAGTGCATTATGTCCAAGGGGGTCAGATACAGCTTACTGACCCACAGCCCTCCTCCTTTCACCAGTCCTGTGTTGCCCCACCAAGCACAGACGATGAAAAAGGAGCCAGACATGTCCAAGAGATGCTTACCTTATGAACGGGCCTGGCGTAGACCAAGACGCTTCAGTGCATAGGTGGACGACTAAAGCCGTCTAGTTGTAAAACCCTCGACCTGGAAGAACTCCTTAGGTTCTTGGGAACAGAGGAGGGGTTCGGTCTGAGTGTCGCCCTGCTACGGTCACCACGAATCAGAAGGCAACTCGGGTGCACCGATAGAGCGGTCAGTTCGCATACTCTCTTGGCAGAAGTCAAAGCAAGCAGCAAAGCTGTTTCTGTTTTGCTTCTCTCTCTCTCAATGATAGCGCCTTCAGGGAGGAGAGCTCCAGAGGCTCAACGGTTCTGTAACCAAAGCCTCGAGCACCAATGGCAGTGGTGGAGACATGCACCACTGGGCGCTGTCTCCTGATCCCCTGCCAAAAAACGCTTCATAAGGGATTGGCTAAAGACTGGTCTGCCGCCAAATCCCAGGACGAGATGGCTGCTGCATACACCTTGACTGTGGCATGAGCAAGCCCCTTGTCCACCAGTAGCTATAGCTAGGATAGAATAGAGCACAATGTACCGGACAGAGGCTCTAGACTCCTTTCCTCGCACCAACGTTCAGTCCGCAAACTGCCTGAAGCAGGGAAGTCTGTCTGTTCTCTGACCCGTGTGGCACGTAGCCTGCCTTCCTTCTCAATGGGGCGTACACCTCTCTCTCGATGGGGGCGTACACCTTGCTATCGATGGGGGCGTACACCTCGCTCTCGATGGGGCGTACACCTTGCTATCGATGGGGCGTACACCTCGCTCTCGATGGGGGCGTACACCTCGCTATCGATGGGGGCGTACCCTCGCCCTCTCGATGGGAGCTGTATTGAGCAAAATCCCCAGATACCCCACCTGCTGGTGAGGTATGGGATTGCTCTTCTTCCAATTGACCGCAAATCCCCAACTTGGTTTAGGTGTAAGATCAATTGGGCTGTGTGGAACATCTGCCTGTTCCCTGGCCATGACTATGAGGTCTTAAAACCCTCATGCCATGGTCGCGAAGCGGCTGAAGCGCTGTGGCCACACATTTGCTGATCGTGCGTGGGGACAGGGAGTAGCCGAACGGTAGTCTGTTGTACTCGTAGGCTATCCCCTGGAAGGCAAAACGCAAATACTTCCTGTGTTTTGGCTTTCTAGCAATTTCGACATGAAAGTAAGCGTCCTTCAGGTCGATGGTTTGTGAACCAATCGCCCGGCTGCACCAGTTCCAGTAACTGTAGGAATCCCAACCACTTCGTCCTGTAACAGGCTGTAGTAGATCCCGCCCTTACTGCCGTTGGTGGCGTCGCCTCGGCCATATCCTGGTCTCCCACGTCCACCACCTCGAGCTCGTCTTCGGCGTGGTCTGGTCCCAGACACTCGAAACAGAGCTGGTGGGGATCGGCGCCCGCTAATAAGCCGGGCATGAGGGACAGGCACGGGTTTCCTGCAGTGGCGACTCCATTTGCTTGCCTGGAGGTAAGATACTTTTAACTTTTTTCTTTTTTCGAATGCTTTTCTGGTCAGGTGTTGTCTCGCTCGCTGAAGAGAAAAGGATGACAGTCAGGAGGTGTAGCTGCCTTATATACTGTGAGCGTGCGCGCGCATTCAGGTAGGCTCACCCTGATTGGCTGGCTACGTTTATGCAAGTTCAGTGTGTGAACGCTCGCGTATCATTGATGAGAGTAGTACCCATAGAGTCCAGTAGGGCGGAGCCTGTGTGAGATAGAACCACTGTTCAACTCTTTCTGCAAGTCCTTTTATTTACTGTAGGCAGCGGGGCACATCACCCGCCCTCTTGCTAATATGTAAGGTTTTATTTTCTGATCTTCTCAATAATTTGACAATTCTGATTAGATTTAACGGTTTCATTACATGTACTGTTCAGGGAGCATGCAGCCTTCATCACATACGGCCTAATATGAAACATGTAGCCTAGCATACAGCATTCAGTGCTTTATTGGCACAAACATTCAGTGTTCTCTCTACCTGTAGGACCCGTATTGACAGTCCCAACTTTTAAACCTAACCCTGACTTCTAATGTTATTCTTAAATCCAAATCTGGCTGTGTCCATCTTTCCATGAGAAGGCAAAAAGTCAACTTTATATGTATTTGTTTAAGAAGGGACAATGCGGAGGAATTACCATGAGCTCTTGAGTGTATCATGTAAATGTGCAGGATGTGAGATCCAGCCACACAGGCTGTTTCATCTGCCGGCAGGTTCATCCAGAAAACACGTCAGAGCGCACAGAGAATGACTCATTAAAACACATCTGCCTCTCTTCACTCTCATCACGTGATTTAGTCTGAATATACTTTGAACTTAATGACTTCATGTTATTGCTTTTCTGTTGTATATGTATTTCATGTGTTTTACCAGCAGAAGAAACGCAGATCCAGAGGTGGGAGAAGTACTCAGGTCGTGTACTTGAGTCAAAGTAGAAGTACTCAGGTCTTGTACTTGAGTCAAAGTAGAAGTACTCAGGTTGTACTTGAGTAAAAGTAGAAGTACTCAGGTCTTGTACTTGAGTAAAAGTAGAAGTACTCAGGTCTTGTACTTGAGTAAAAGTAGAAGTACTCAGTGTACTTGAGTAAAAGTAGAAGTACTCAGGTCGTGTACTTGAGTAAAAGTAGAAGTACTCAGGTCGTGTACTTGAGTAAAAGTAGAAGTACTCAGTCTTGTACTTGAGTAAAAGTAGAAGTACTCAGGTCTTGTACTTGAGTAAAAGTAGAAGTACTCAGTCTTGTACTTGAGTAAAAGTAGAAGTACTCAGGTCTTGTGAGTAAAAGTAGAAGTACTCAGGTCTTGTACTTGAGTAAAAGTAGAAGTACTCAGGTCTTGTACTTGAGAAAGTAGAAGTACTCAGTCTTGTACTTGAGTAAAAGTAGAAGTACTCAGTCTTGTACTTGAGTAAAAGTAGAAGTACTCAGGTCTTGTACTTGAGTAAAAGTAGAAGTACTCAGATCTTGTACTTGAGTAAAAGTAGAAGTACTCAGGTCTTGTACTTGAGTAAAAGTAGAAGTACTCAGGTCTTGTACTTGAGTAAAAGTAGAAGTACTCAGGTCTTGTACTTGAGTAAAAGTAGAAGTACTCAGTCTTGTACTTGATTAAAGTAGTAGAAGTACTCAGTCTTGTGAGTAAAAGTAGAAGTACTCAGATCTGTACTTGAGTAAAAGTAGAAGTACTCAGGTCTTGTGAGTAAAAGTAGAAGTACTCAGGTCTTGTACTTGAGTAAAAGTAGAAGTACTCAGGTCTTGTACTTGAGTAAAAGTAGAAGTACTCAGTCTTGTACTTGAGTAAAAGTAGAAGTACTCAGTCTTGTACTTGAGTAAAAGTAGAAGTACTCAGTCTTGTACTTGAGTAAAAGTAGAAGTACTCAGTCTTGTGAGTAAAAGTAGAAGTACTCAGTCTTGTACTTGAGTAAAAGTAGAAGTACTCAGTCTTGTACTTGAGTAAAAGTAGAAGTACTCAGTCTTGTACTTGAGTAAAAGTAGAAGTACTCAGGTCTTGTACTTGAGTAAAAGTAGAAGTACTCAGGTCTTGTACTTGAGTAAAAGTAGAAGTACTCAGTCTTGTACTTGAGTAAAAGTAGAAGTACTCAGATCTTGTACTTGAGTAAAAGTAGAAGTACTCAGTCTTGTACTTGAGTAAAAGTAGAAGTACTCAGGTCTTGTACTTGAGTAAAAGTAGAAGTACTCAGATCTTGTACTTGAGTAAAAGTAGAAGTACTCAGATCTTGTACTTGAGTAAAAGTAGAAGTACTCAGTCTTGTACTTGAGTAAAAGTAGAAGTACTCAGATCTTGTACTTGAGTAAAAGTAGAAGTACTCAGATCTTGTACTTGAGTAAAAGTAGAAGTACTCAGATCTTGTACTTGAGTAAAAGTAGAAGTACTCAGATCTTGTACTTGAGTAAAAGTAGAAGTACTCAGATCTGTACTTGAGTAAAAGTAGAAGTACTCAGTCTTGTACTTGAGTAAAAGTAGAAGTACTCAGATCTTGTACTTGAGTAAAAGTAGAAGTACTCAGATCTTGTACTTGAGTAAAAGTAGAAGTACTCAGATCTTGTACTTGAGTAAAAGTAGAAGTACTCAGATCTTGTACTTGAGTAAAAGTAGAAGTACTCAGATCTTGTGAGTAAAAGTAGAAGTACTCAGATCTTGAGTAAAAGTAGAAGTACTCAGATCTTGTGAGTAAAAGTAGAAGTACTCAGATCTTGTGAGTAAAAGTAGAAGTACTCAGATTGTACTTGAGTAAAAGTAGAAGTACTCAGATCTTGTACTTGAGTAAAAGTAGAAGTACTCAGATCTTGTACTTGAGTAAAAGTAGAAGTACTCAGATCTTGTACTTGAGTAAAAGTAGAAGTACTCAGATCTTGTACTTGAGTAAAAGTAGAAGTACTCAGATCTTGTACTTGAGTAAAAGTAGAAGTACTCAGATCTTGTACTTGAGTAAAAGTAGAAGTACTCAGATCTTGTACTTGAGTAAAAGTAGAAGTACTCAGATCTTGTACTTGAGTAAAAGTAGAAGTACTCAGATCTTGTACTTGAGTAAAAGTAGAAGTACTCAGATCTTGTACTTGAGTAAAAGTAGAAGTACTCAGTCTTGTACTTGAGTAAAAGTAGAAGTACCAGAGTGTAGGAATACTCTGTTACAGTAAAAGTCCTGCATTCAAAATGTTCCTCAAGTGAAAGTAGAAAAGTATTCTCATCAAAATATAGTGAAAGTAGCGACAGTAAAAGTAGTCATTGTGCAGATTGGTCCATTTCAGAATAATATATATGATATGTTTTATAATGATTGATCATGAAAGTGTTCTCAAAGCTGGTAAAGGTGCAGCTAGTTTGAATGACTTTGTATACTGCAGGGTAGCTTGAGGATTTACTCCAGGTGGAACTAAAGTCTGATTTAACACTTGTTATATTTCACATCATTCATCCACATCTGTGAAGTAACTAAAGGGATTAATACATGTAGTGGAGTAAAGTACACCATGTACCTCTGAACTGTAGAGGAGTAGAAGTACACCATGTACCTCTGAACTGTAGGAGTAGAAGTACACCATGTACCTCTGAACTGTAGGAGTAGAAGTACACCATGTACCTCTGAACTGTAGAGGAGTAGAAGTACACCATGTACCTCTGAACTGTAGAGGAGTAGAAGTACACCATGTACCTCTGAACTGTAGTGGAGTAGAAGTACACCATGTACCTCTGAACTGTAGAGGAGTAGAAGTACACCATGTACCTCTGAACTGTAGAGGAGTAGAAGTACACCATGTACCTCTGAACTGTAGAGGAGTAGAAGTACACCATGTACCTCTGAACTGTAGTGGAGTAGAAGTACACCATGTACCTCTGAACTGTAGAGGAGTAGAAGTACTCCATGTACCTCTGAACTGTAGAGGAGTAGAAGTACACCATGTACCTCTGAACTGTAGAGGAGTAGAAGTACACCATGTACCTCTGAACTGTAGTGGAGTAGAAGTACACCATGTACCTCTGAACTGTAGTGGAGTAGAAGTACACCATGTACCTCTGAACTGTAGTGGAGTAGAAGTACTCCATGTACCTCTGAACTGTAGGGGTAGAAGTACACCATGTACCTCTGAACTGTAGAGGAGTAGAAGTACACCATGTACCTCTGAACTGTAGTGGAGTAGAAGTACACCATGTACCTCTGAACTGTAGTGGAGTAGAAGTACACCATGTACCTCTGAACTGTAGTGGAGTAGAAGTACACCATGTACCTCTGAACTGTAGAGGAGTAGAAGTACACCATGTACCTCTGAACTGTAGTGGAGTAGAAGTACACCATGTACCTCTGAACTGTAGTGGGGTAGAAGTACACCATGTACCTCTGAACTGTAGAGGAGTAGAAGTACACCATGTACCTCTGAACTGTAGAGGAGTAGAAGTACACCATGTACCTCTGAACTGTAGTGGGGTAGAAGTACACCATGTACCTCTGAATTTGTATTGGGGTAAAAGTACAAAGTAGCATAAAAAGGAAATAATCAAATCAAGTACAAGCATCTCAAAATTGTACTTGTGTAAGTATAGTACTTGAGTAAATGTACTTGGTTACTTCCCACCTCTGCGCAGATCCGCTGTGTGCTTGGTGCATGATTTTTTATCTCACTGTCAGAGTTGCGGGGTCACCCTCAAACTTCCTGTCTCTCAAATGTGACACCCGCTCTGTCATGTTCACATGAAGCATATAAGCAGCTCCGGGCGATCTGAGCAGAGCACTCCTGAAAGCAGAGCGTGAAGAACATGCAGACTCTGATCCTCACAGTGCTGCTGCTCGCTGTCTCCTGCACCGCCATGCGTAAGTCACTTCACTTTCTGCTCCACAGAGAAATGCTATTTGGTGTGTTTTCTGGCTCCCAGTGGTTTCAGTATTTCATTTAATATTCTGCATACCAGATACTTAGTGTTGCTGATTATCTGATTGTGAAAAACAATCAGATAATTTTAAAAATATATATATATCTTCATTAAACGGTTCAATTGCATATTACAATTTATATTTTGAAAAAAAGGATTATTGGTTGGTTATAGTCAAAATCTATTCAAATGTAGATAAACTGAATCTATACAAATATCAGCCTAAAATAAACGTGTTTCCTGTTGAATAATAATTGAAATAGTTTTTAATATCCCTAAATTCCAACAAAAATAAAAAGCATCTATCCTCCATCCTTACACAGACTATACAATACAGCACAAGGCTAAATAGATACTCACCATATCTGGAGGTGGATTTAGAGAAGCAGGAGGAATGACATGGATCTGTTTTGGCTTAATATGTTCTCTCTGTCAGCTGGTCTCTTCACGTCCTGCAAAAGAGATGTTTATCTCAGGGAGATTCATTGATTCAAGTTTATACATTCACTTATTACAAAAAGTACCACTCCTTTTGAAATAGTAGGTAAACTATGGCTTTGCACTGTGTACTCTCATGCAGGTATTACATATTGCACTGATTAACCTTGTTCTGCTTTATTCTTTAGATTGACATTTTAATTCTTATAATTGAAATAGTAGGTAAACTATGGAGCTCAACAGCAAAGTGAATAGCCCCGCAGAGACAGTGCTCTCTGAGGTCCCCTTCTGACTTGGTTTGAGGCCGCTGAACGTATCTTGCTAAATGGTCCGTGTTTTGTTTTGTCTTCCAGCGCGTGCAGTGAATGCCCCTGGGCCGTGCTGCTTTAGATTCTTTAAGGCAAGCTCCGCAAGCCGAATATAATCTCCGTCATCAGGACCCACAGCAGCTGCCACGTGCAGGGATTCATGTATGTCTCTGCTTTATTCTCACATTCATCACTAGCTGTGATTCTAAGCTGTTTCTGTTTTCTGAGCACAGCTTCAAGGAAACATGACGAGTAACAAGTAACTAAGAACATCTACTCAAGTACTGTACTTAAGTACACTTTTGAGGTACTTTCATGTATTTTATGTTACTTTATCCTTCTACTCTACTACAATTCAGAGGTAAATATTTTACTGTTACTCCACTACATTAATGTATTGCCTTTAGTTACTTTGCAGATATAGATTAGTGATAAACAATATGATATATAAATAAGACTTAATTTACACCTGGATTATTAAATTAAATTAATTTAGCAGCACATTAAGTAAATATACTTTTTTCCACCTTTACCAGCTTTGATAAACACATCAATGCATCTGTAATTATAATCACAACATATGAGATATATGATTGTGAAATGGGCCAATCTGCACAATGCCAATACTTTTGTACTTTTAATTGAGTAACATTTTGAATATAACACTTATTCGTAACAGAGCGTTCCAGCATTTAGCTACTTCTACTTTTGCTGAAGTAAAAGATCTGAGTACTTCTCCCACCTCTGGAGAAAATGTAGAAAATGTGTTTTATAACTCTCTGCAGCATCAGTACTACTGCTGAGAAGGAGTTCTGCGTGAGCCGGAATGAGGACTGGGCCCAGACAGCGTTCGATGAGCAGTAGGTCGTGAAGGGCTGATGCTGCTCCTCGTGATCACATGACCACATCACCAACATCTCCAGCTACTCCACCTGCGTGTTCACTCTGTCTGCTCCTCGTGATCACATGACCACATCACCAACATCTCCAGCTACTCCACCTGCGTGTTCACTCTGTCTGCTCCTCGTGATCACATGACCACATCACCAACATCTCCAGCTACTCCACCTGCGTGTTCACTCTGTCTGCTCCTCGTGATCACATGACCACATCACCAACATCTCCAGCTGCTCCACCTGCGTGTTCACTCTGTCTGCTCCTCGTGATCACATGACCACATCACCAACATCTCCAGCTGCTCCACCTGCGTGTTCACTCTGTCTGCTCCTCGTGATCACATGACCACATCACCTTTTTTCTTTATATTTACATTTTCATTGTGTTGATTAAGCATTCTTGAAAGAAAAAAATGTAAATGAATATTAAACTGTTTCTAATAATAAAAGTGAGAACTGTTGCATATTCGTCACATGGTGTATCCTATGATCATTTTCAGAAAGCCGTATTGATCCCAAAGGAAATTGAGTTTTGTGATAGTTACTACATTAAATAAAAGAAAATATTAGATAGATTAAAATATAGTGTATATACAGTACCAGTCAAAGGTTTGGATACACCTTCTCATTCCAAGGTTTTTATTTATTTAAATGTTTTCTACATTGTAGATTAATACTGAAGACATCAACACTATAAAACAACACATATGGAATTATCTAGTGAACAAAAAAGTGTCAAACAATTGAGAATATGATTTATATTTAGCTGCTGCTGCAGAGTGCTGTGGGGCCATGCTGGTTCAGGGTGCCTTGAACTCTGAATACATCACCAGCAGTGTCGACTGCACTTGAGGATACATTCAGAGTTCTTGACATGTTCCGGATCGACTGGCCTTCATTTCTTAAAGTGATGATGGACAGTCGTCTCTCTTCACTGAGTTGAGTGGTTCTTGCCATAATATGGATTACAGCAGCAGTCAGATAGGGCTTTCCACTGAGCAATACCCCTACCTCGAACAACACAACTGATGCTCTCAAACACATTCAGAAGGCAAGTCATTCCACACATTGACTCTTGACGAGGCACACGTGTTAATAGAAAACCATTCCAGGTGACGACCTCATGAAGCTGACCTCATGAAGCTGACTGAGAGAAGCTGACCTCATGAAGCTGACCTCATGAAGCTGACCTCATGAAGCTGACCTCATGAAGCTGACCTCATGAAGCTGACCTCATGAAGCTGACCTCATGAAGCTGACTGAGAGAAGCTGACCTCATGAAGCTGACTGAGAGAAGCTGACCTCATGAAGCTGACTGAGAGAAGCTGACTGAGAGAAGCTGACCAAATGAAGCTGACTGAGAGAAGCTGACCTCATGAAGCTGACTGAGAGAAGCTGACCTCATGAAGCTGACCTCATGAAGCTGGCCTCATGAAGCTGACCTCATGAAGCTGACCTCATGAAGCTGGCCTCATGAAGCTGACCTCATGAAGCTGACCTCATGAAGCTGGCCTCATGAAGCTGACCTCATGAAGCTGACCTCATGAAGCTGACCTCATGAAGCTGACCTCATGAAGCTGGCCTCATGAAGCTGACCTCATGAAGCTGACCCCATGAAGCTGACCTCATGAAGCTGACCTCATGAACCTGACTGAGAGAAGCTGACCTCATGAAGCTGACCTCATGAAGCTGACCTCATGAAGCTGACCTCATGAAGCTGACTGAGAGAGGCTGACCTCATGAAGCTGACCTCATGAAGCTGACCTCATGAAGCTGACCTCATGAAGCTGACTGAGAGAAGCTGACTGAGAGAAAATGACCTCATGAAGCTGACCTCATGAAGCTGACCTCATGAAGCTGACCTCATGGAGCTGACCTCATGGAGCTGACTGAGAGAAGCTGACCTCATGGAGCTGACCTCATGGAGCTGACTGAGAGAAGCTGACCTCATGGAGCTGACCTCATGGAGCTGACCTCATGGAGCTGACCTCATGAAGCTGACTGAGAGAAGCTGACCTCATGGAGCTGACTGAGAGAAGCTGACCTCATGGAGCTGACCTCATGAAGCTGACTGAGAGAAGCTGACCTCATGAAGCTGACCTCATGAAGCTGACCTCATGAAGCTGACTGAGAAAAGCTGACCTCATGAAGCTGACCTCATGAAGCTGACTTCATGAAGCTGACCTCATGAAGCTGACTGAGAGAAGCTGACCTCATGAAGCTGACCTAATGAAGCTGACCTCATGAAGCTGACCTAATGAAGCTGACCTCATGAAGCTGACTGAGAGAAGCTGACTGAGAGAAGCTGACCTCATGAAGCTGACCTCATGAAGCTGACCTCATGAAGCTGACTGAGATAAGCTGACCTCATGGAGCTGACTGAGAGAAGCTGACTGAGAGAAGCTGAGCTCATGGAGCTGACCTCATGAAGCTGACCTCATGAAGCTGACCTCATGAAGCTGACCTCATGGAGCTGACCTCATGGAGCTGACCTCAAGAAGCTGACTGAGAGAAGCTGACCTCATGAAGCTGACCTCATGGAGCTGACCTCATGAAGCTGACCTCATGGAGCTGACCTCATGAAGCTGACCTCATGAAGCTGACTGAGAGAAGCTGACCTCATGAAGCTGACCTCATGAAGCTGACCTCATGGAGCTGGCCTCATGAAGCTGACTGAGAGAAGCTGACCTCATGAAGCTGACCTCATGGAGCTGACTGAGAGAAGCTGACCTCATGAAGCTGACCTCATGAAGCTGACCTCATGAAGCTGACCTCATGAAGCTGACCTCATGAAGCTGACCTCATGGAGCTGACCTCATGAAGCTGACCTCATGAAGATGACCTCATGGAGCTGACCTCATGAAGCTGACCTCATGAAGCTGACCTCATGGAGCTGACCTCATGGAGCTGACCTCATGGAGCTGACCTCATGGAGCTGACCTCATGAGCAGCAGACCTCATGAAGCTGACTGAGAGAAACTGACCTCATGGAGCTGACTGAGAGAAGCTGACCTCATGAAGCTGACTGAGAGAAGCTGACCTCATGGAGCTGACTGAGAGAAGCTGACCTCATGGAGCTGACCTCATGAAGCTGACCTCATGAAGCTGACCTCATGAAGCTGACCTCATGGAGCTGACTGAGAGAAGCTGACCTCATGGAGCTGACCTCATGAAGCTGACCTCATGGAGCTGACCTCATGAAGCTGACCTCATGAAGCTGACCTCATGGAGCTGACCTCATGAAGCTGACCTCATGGAGCTGACCTCATGAAGCTGACTTCATGAAGCTGACCTCATGGAGCTGACTGAGAGAAGCTGACCTCATGAAGCTGACCTCATGAAGCTGACCTCATGGAGCTGACCTCATGAAGCTGACCTCATGAAGCTGACCTCATGAAGCTGACCTCATGAAGCTGACCTCATGGAGCTGACCTCATGGAGCTGACCTCATGAAGCTGACCTCATGAAGCTGACCTCATGAAGCTGACCTCATGGAGCTGACCTCATGGAGCTGACCTCATGAAGCTGACCTCATGAAGCTGACCTCATGAAGCTGACCTCATGAAGCTGACCTCATGGAGCTGACCTCATGAAGCTGACCTCATGAAGCTGACCTCATGAAGCTGACCTCATGGAGCTGACCTCATGAAGCTGACCTCATGAAGCTGACTGAGAGAAGCTGACTGAGAGAAGCTGACCTCATGAAGCTGACCTCATGAAGCTGACTGAGAGAAGCTGACTGAGAGAAGCTGACCTCATGGAGCTGACCTCATGAAGCTGACCTCATGGAGCTGACCTCATGAAGCTGACCTCATGAAGCTGACCTCATGAAGCTGACTGAGAGAAGCTGACCTCATGAAGCTGACCTCATGAAGCTGACCTCATGAAGCTGACCTCATGAAGCTGACCTCATGGAGCTGACTGAGAGAAGCTGACCTCATGGAGCTGACCTCATGGAGCTGACCTCATGGAGCTGACCTCATGGAGCTGACCTCATGAAGCTGACCTCATGGAGCTGACTGAGAGAAGCTGACCTCATGGAGCTGACTGAGAGAAGCTGACCTCATGGAGCTGACTGAGAGAAGCTGACCTCATGAAGCTGACCTCATGGAGCTGACTGAGAGAAGCTGACCTCATGGAGCTGACTGAGAGAAGCTGACCTCATGGAGCTGACTGAGAGAAGCTGACCTCATGAAGCTGACCTCATGGAGCTGACCTCATGGAGCTGACCTCATGGAGCTGACTGAGAGAAGCTGACCTCATGGAGCTGACTGAGAGAAGCTGACCTCATGGAGCTGACCTCATGAAGCTGACTGAGAGAAGCTGACCTCATGAAGCTGACCCCATGAAGCTGACCTCATGAAGCTGACTGAGAGAAGCTGACCTCATGAAGCTGACTGAGAGAAGCTGACCTCATGGAGCTGACCTCATGAAGCTGACCCCATGAAGCTGACTGAGAGAAGCTGACCTCATGAAGCTGACCTCATGAAGCTGACCTCATGAAGCTGATCTCATGAAGCTGACTGAGAGAAGCTGACCTCATGAAGCTGACTGAGAGAAGCTGACCTCATGGAGCTGACCTCATGAAGCTGACCTCATGAAGCTGACTGAGAGAAGCTGACCTCATGAAGTTGACCTCATGAAGCTGACCTCATGAAGCTGACCTCATGAAGCTGACTGAGAGAAGCTGACCTCATGAAGCTGACCTCATGAAGCTGACTGAGAGAAGCTGACCTCATGGAGCTGACTGAGAGAAGCAGACTGAGAGAAGCTGACCTCATGAAGCTGACCTCATGAAGCTGACCTCATGAAGCTGACTGAGATAAGCTGACTCATGATGCTGACCTCATGAAGCTGACCTCATGAAGCTGACCTCATGAAGCTGACCCCATGAAGCTGACCCCATGAAGCTGACCTGATGAAGCTGACTGAGAGAAGCTGACCTCATGAGGCTGACCTCATGAAGCTGACCTCATGAAGCTGACCTCATGAAGCTGACCTCATGAAGCTGACTGAGAGAAGCTGACCTCATGGAGCTGACCTAATGGAGCTGACCTCATGGAGCTGACTGAGAGAAGCTGACCTCATGAAGCTGACCCCATGAAGCTGACCTCATGGAGCTGACTGAGAGAAGCTGACCTCATGGAGCTGACTGAGAGAAGCTGACCTCATGGAGCTGACCTCATGAAGCTGACCTCATGGAGCTGACTGAGAGAAGCTGACCTCATGGAGCTGACCTCATGGAGCTGACTGAGAGAAGCTGACCTCATGAAGCTGACCTCATGAAGCTGACCTCATGAAGCTGACCTCATGGAGCTGACCTCATGGAGCTGACCTCATGAAGCTGACCTCATGAAGCTGACCTCATGAAGCTGACCTCATGGAGCTGACCTCATGGAGCTGACCTCATGGAGCTGACCTCATGAAGCTGACCTCATGGAGCTGACTGAGAGAAGCTGACCTCATGGAGCTGACCTCATGAAGCCGACCTCATGGAGCTGACCTCATGGAGCTGACCTCATGGAGCTGACCTCATGAAGCTGACCTCATGGAGCTGACTGAGAGAAGCTGACCTCATGAAGCTGACCTCATGAAGCTGACCTCATGAAGCTGACCTCATGAAGCTGACCTCATGGAGCTGACTGAGAGAAGCTGACCTCATGGAGCTGACCTCATGAAGCTGACCTCATGGAGCTGACTGAAGCTGACCTCATGGAGCTGACCTCATGGAGCTGACTGAGAGAAGCTGACCTCATGGAGCTGACCTCATGGAGCTGACTGAGAGAAGCTGACCTCATGGAGCTGACCTCATGGAGCTGACCTCATGGAGCTGACTGAGAGAAGCTGACCTCATGGAGCTGGCCTCATGAAGCTGACCTCATGAAGCTGACCTCATGAAGCTGACCTCATGAAGCTGACCTCCTAAGCTGACTGAGAGAAGCTGACTGAGAGAAGCTGACCTCATGAAGCTGACCTCATGAGCTGACCTCATGAAGCTGACCTCATGAGCTGACCTCATGAAGCTGACCTCATGAAGCTGACCTCATGAAGCTGACCTCATGAAGCTGACCTCATGAAGCTGACCTCATGGAGCTGACCTCATGAAGCTGACCTCATGGAGCTGACCTCATGAAGCTGACCTCATGAAGCTGACCTCATGGAGCTGACCTCATGAAGCTGACGTCATGAAGCTGACCTCATGAAGCTGACCTCATGGAGCTGACCTCATGGAGCTGACTGAGAGAAGCTGACCTCATGGAGCTGACCTCATGGAGCTGACCTCATGAAGCTGACCTCATGATGACCTCATGAAGCTGACCTCATGGAGCTGACCTCATGGAGCTGACTGAGAGAAGCTGACCTCATGGAGCTGACTGAGAGAAGCTGACCTCATGGAGCTGACCTCATGGAGCTGACCTCATGGAGCTGACCTCATGGAGTTGACCTCATGAAGCTGACTGAGAGAAGCTGACCTCATGGAGCTGACTGAGAGAAGCTGACCTCATGGAGCTGACCTCATGGAGCTGACCTCATGGAGCTGACCTCATGAAGCTGACTGAGAGAAGCTGACCTCATGGAGCTGACTGAGAGAAGCTGACCTCATGGAGCTGACCTCATGGAGCTGACTGAGAGAAGCTGACCTCATGAAGCTGACCTCATGGAGCTGACTGAGAGATGCTGACCTCATGGAGCTGACCTCATGGAGCTGACTGAGAGAAGCTGACCTCATGGAGCTGACTTTTTTTTTAATATTGAAGTTGAAAGCATCAATCTGGTGCACTTTGAGAGCAACATGGAGAGATCTATGGATACATCTCTCACCACCCAGATGAAACAGAACTGGAAGCAGATGTTCTTTTTCTTTATGGATATTTTACAAATCACTCCCCTTTCAAACTGTATTCTTGTTTATTAATAACAACTTTTTTTTTACTGTCATATAGTATTTTATACAATAAGAGAATATATGAAAATCTATTCTCTTATTTTTTATAACTATAATGATCATATAAAGGTGTGCCTTTACCTCACTGAGCTGAGGTTATCAGAGCCTCTCAGTCTGTCAGGAGAGAGCTCTCTAAAGCTCCACAGTCACTGTAGACAGTTACGCCTTCTGATTCGACAAATGTCTACAGTCATTTCCATCAGATTGGAAGTCCACAGTCGTACTGTCCAATGGAGTTTGGAGGCGGGACTCCGACTGTAGACTTTTGGCAAATCAGAAGGCTTAACTGTCTACAGTCACTGTACTCGCATGTGATTGGAAGTCTACAGTCGTACTGTCCAATGGAGTGTTTGGAGTGGGCGGGCTGTCCGCTATGCAAATCTCCATCGAGAGAAACAGCGGTAGCGAAGACTTGGGTTGACAGGTACGTTTTATACTTTTCTTTTTCTGTAAAGTATACTTTCCACGACACATACTTTGGCAACCTTTCTGTTATCTTGTGTTTTTCATTACTGTATATACAGAGGCGCGGGAAGGGGGGTGCTGCAGCGCCCTCAGCACCCCCTTCCCGCGCCCTGTGTATATACCTTGGCAATGACCCGACGGGCCACGGCCATGTTACTGCTAACGGCCGCTAGTTTGGGGACGGCGTCCTTCAGTGAAATATCTATCAAACTCTAATTTGATATGCTATAACGTTACCCGCTACAGTTTAAGGCACACTTTCTGTCATTATCCGTGTTATCTTGTGTATATATATATATATACTGTATATCATGTCATTACTGTTAAAAGTGACAGGCACTGCGTCCCGTTAGCGTTGACGCTAGCTAAAGGTTGGCATCGCTCAATGACGTTACCCACTACAGTTTAAGGCACACTTTCTGTCATCCTCGATCTAATTTCGGGTTAACCAGCTCGTGCCTTAACATTGATCATTTTAATGATATTAACTTGACGTTATGCATGTCCCTCGACTTTCTATTTTGCATTCAAAAACAGACTATTACTCATATATAAATACATACACGTTGATACCTATACTTTACATAATAATATAAAGTACAAGTATAAACGTGTAGTATAAACACATCAGTACAAAATAGGTATTATTTGTGACATATGTCTTCTCTACTGTTGATATGTTTTATACTGCACGTTTATACTTATAGCCTATATTATTTGTTGTTTATTTTATTCAAATGTAATTGTGTCAATACTTTATTCCACCGTTTGAATGCCTGAAAACTTTGGGATAGTTAAAGTATCCATCTATCTGGCATAAAGCAATGTTAGGGTATCAATGACCTCTTGTAAACTAACATTTTTTGGTATACAAGTTATGTGTGTTGTTTGTGTCTATGCTGTCAGGCATTACAGTGAGAAGCATGGAGATGGCGACACCAGTTCTCCTCATCCTGAATCCCCAAGCTCCAGGGGATCGCACACAGGAAGAGTTGCAAATCATGGTCACATCATACTGTCATATCAATATCAGCACTCCTGCTAAATGTGTTGTTTTATTTTGGTCATTAAAAACTGGCATCAAATGATCATTACATTTGTTTTCACTAACCTCAGACGAGCACGCTGGACTCATCCTCGTGGCCAGGGGATGATGCTGAACTGGTAGCTGCGAGCCAGGCTGTGGGAGAAGGCAAGTGAGACACAGTTAATATATGAAGGAAAACATGTTCAAAAATAATAATCCTAATTCAAATGTGCTCTGTTTGGTACATTTTTAGATATGATCAAGAGAACCAAAGCAACTGCTGACCGACCTGGAGGCACTGCTGTCGGGCTCGAAGCTGCTGCTCTCCTTCCTGATGCGTCTGTCCAGCCTGAAACTGCTGCCGCCGCCCGGCCTGCTGCTCAATACTGTGGGGTGAAGTGTCCCAGGGACACAACGACATGCTGACTGCAGTGGGGTTTGAACCTGTGCTCCCCTGATCCCAACACCAACGCACTGCGCCACAGCCTCCCTGTACATAATTGTACATCTGATTTGTATCCACTTGAGCTTTTTTACCTGTGTTTACCTTAGTGTATGTTGTTGCTGTTGCCATCCTTTATACTGAATCAATGAAGGTGAATGGTTGCTCAGAAAAAGTCCTAAAGAATCCAATTGGGTTCAATAGCTGGATCATTCTTCTTCTGCAGTGGAGTGAGATCTCGTTGTTGTTGTTGTTGTTGTTGTTGACTTGTATAAAACAAATGTTAGTTTACAAGAAGTCATTGATACCCTAACATTTGATTCATTCTAGCTGATGACAAATACATCCTGGGATCTACAAAAGTGGATGTGTTTCATGCATCTGATTTGATCCACTTGAGCTTTTTCACCTGTGTTACCTTAGAGCAGGGTCTCCAACCTTTCTCCATCTGAGAGCTACTTTGAAAAAATGAAAGTGGCCAAGAGCTACTTGCATCGCATCGCTTACATTTATTCACATAGCACTCATCAGTTGAATTAAGCTACTTTTGTACACGTGTGAAATTGCAATACCTAAAGCTTATCAAAAATCTTAACTTCACATCAAGGTCCAATTTCATGTACATTCATGTCAGAAAAAGCTGCTTCACAAAGGTCTGTAGAGCCAAATAAAGCAGACATTTCAGTGCTGCTTGGTGAATGTTCTTATAGTTTTCTGGGTCTACAAGGCTCCAGAAATGTTGTGAGTTTTGCTGAGACTTAAGCTGAACATGATTTTGGAGATTTATAACCTCCATCTCCACAGGATTGACACTGAACAGTGCAGCCATCTTTTTCTTCTTCTTCGTCTTGACATTAAATTATAAACCATAATAAATCAGTTGTATAGGTCCTCCCTATATCTGTGTGTGAAATTGTTCCATCCTCAAAAACTAAAAACGAATGCTTCTGTAGTCTAGCTGCAGCTTCTAGCAACGTCTTCTGTTAAAGGACACTGAATGTCCTGAATGTGGCATCACACACATCACTTGAGTCTGAACACAGCAGACAACAGGAGTATAACAGCATATACAAACTAAAATAGTGCATGTGGGTGCACACTCATTCTCTGTCTCACTGTTGCATAAATCCCATGAATGTATGAGATTAAGTTAGCTTCATCATATCTCAATCAGTGATTAAGTGAGTAATAACGTTTCTATCAGGTTACTATCAGCCTGTCACTCTTATTAGTAGTTATTTTTCAGGAGGGGGCGGGGTTTGGAGGAACAGAGGAGACGGTGATCGCGGAAGCTTTCCTCCTGCCTTCACAAACTTTACACAAGTATTTATCAACTGAAAATAGCAAGAGGACGTTCATACTCTGCAATCCAAGACTTGATTAAATCCACCAAAAACCTGACATGACGATAACGAGTGTTTTTCAAAAACACAAATCCCTGCTGTGTCTCTGAGCCGCAGCGACGCGGACTGATTCAGAGCGGGTCATTCTGCTGTTGGTTCTGGACTGGTGTTGCTGGTGTTGCTGGATAAAGCAGGCTGCTCCATGTGTGGTGTCGCTGTGCCGCTGTCACATCTGTTCCTTGATCTCTGCGTCACGGACCAATTTATATTTGTGTGACAGAAAAAATTCTAAAATAAAAAAACGTATTGTCCAGCCGCGGCCGAAAAATCAGAAGCAACGTTACTACGCTATAATCGATAATCGAGCGGCGAGCTACTGAAAAGCTGCCCGCGAGCTACTGGTAGCTCGCGATCGACGTGTTGGAGAGCCCTGCCTTAGTGTATGTCGTTGCCATCATTTATACTGAATCAATTCAAATTTAGCCAGAAAGGTCAAACTTCAGGAACACAGAGCAGTTGTTATCATGCCATACGGGTAGCCGTGCAGGCAGAGCAAACTAGAATATCATATTGGTGACAAAATACACACAAAGCCATCAGTGCAATTGTTACATTCTAATTTCTCTGATATCATAGAGAAATGTATTATATGTAAATACTTTTATGTACATAATTTAACTGTAACACTGGTGTTTTCAATTGAATGCACTTTATACCAAAAGTGGTCAGTGCTACAGTAACAGTGAGTCGTGAAATATGAATTATTAAATGCAATAATGGGGATTCATTTGTTTATCTAAATATAGGGACAAAGGTAGAGAGCCACATTACTCGCACAGTACACAATGTTCAGATGACTTTGCCCAAAAGCAAACATTGGAGGCTTGAGTCAGACTCAGAAATATTAAACCACTTTTAAAATCAGACTCTCAAGTCATGAGGAAATCCATAAAGATATCTCACTGAAGAAAAGACACATTTCAACCAAGCTTTATTTCAATGGAAACAAGTACATTATGAATAATATCATGAATTATGTAGAACTTATTTATACAAATACACACATCTGGAATAGATACATATAA
This sequence comes from Dissostichus mawsoni, assembly GCA_011823955.1. Classification (NCBI taxonomy): domain Eukaryota; kingdom Metazoa; phylum Chordata; class Actinopteri; order Perciformes; family Nototheniidae; genus Dissostichus; species Dissostichus mawsoni. The sequence continues at coordinate 237,265 of JAAKFY010000117.1, forward strand.
TACAGAAGTCTGTGCCTTTACAAAGATAGCAGTGACATGGAAATAAATGTCATTCGGGAGAAAGAATTCTCACATCTGATATATATAGTTAAAGTCAAATAATACGAAAACAATCACACGTTAAAAGCCAGATTGAAGAGGTGAGTTTTTGTGAGTGTGTTGCAGGTGGTGAGGTGCAGTCTCTGGTGGGTTGGGGGAGTGAGTTCCAGAGGGAGGGGGCAGCAGTGTCATTTTCTTTCTACAAATTTGGGCCAATGGCGTCACTTACAATTGCACTTCAATACGGCCGATCGCCATATCTGGTTTAGTCCGTGGGGGAGTGCTTAAGTGCGGGTACCGGGCACTCATGGTGTGCAAGGTTAGGGACACATGCTGGAGGTCCTTAGTCCGTCCTTTGGGGGTCTTGGAGCCTCTTTCCTGGATGATGGAAAAACTTATTTAACATTGAAACGGTCCCTGCAGTGTACAACATTATACACTGCAGGGACCGTTTCAATGCAAAATAGGTTCCTCCAATTGGACACGCTAAAACACTCGTCCAGACTTTAAAAACACTTTTCCCGACCTTTTAAAGATGATTTCCTGGCTCAGAAAGTGCTCTATTGAAGCCTTGTTCATGTCCAATTGATGTACTTTATTTAGTATTGTATATGTCTCTGTATCGTACACTACAGAGACATATACAACACACTTATTCCGACATGTGAAACACTATGTCTTCCTTGTAAATTGCTGTGATGCGCCCTGGAAGTATCAGACTATTTAAACAATGTTTACCCCATGATTCAAACACTGTTCTAAACCATATTTTAGACTTTCCATTTGATGGAATTCAATGTGTTGAAATGTCCATGCATTGTACAATATCGTACACTACGCGGAGAAATTGATTATATAGTGAATTCCATTAATTGGACACTATTCCGCCATCTGGTGGACTTTTAATGAATTACAGAAACAATTCCAAAACTTTAATATTTTCTATCTCTGAGGGGAAAGCTCGCAAATAGAACATGATATTCAGTCAGTGTGTGTGTGTGTGAGCATCACATATTTTCCAAGGCAAAGAACCTTTAAAACCCACTGCAGCCTTGCACTTCGCCAGCAGAGGTCGCTGTAACTGAAGCTTCCAGAAATGAACCCATTTTCGAAACAATTGTCCAAGCGGTTCGATGCTTCATTCAAAGCTTCATTTGCCATCACTTCTAACAGGTATTTGAATTGCAATGATAATCCTAAATCATTTAAACTCCAGTTTGTAGAGACACGGGTTGCGGTCGAATTGTCCAAAGATCAGGTCCTATGCGCTCCTCCTTGACCTCTGTGGGAGACTTCCAAGGTTCGTATTAGTCCAACGAACAGAGCTCCAGAGTACTTATGACGATGAACATCTGAGGTCACAGGCTCCTCCCACAGAGCAACACACAGATACACAGAACAATATAGTGCAAGTAAATAGTCAATACAAAAAGAAAAATAGTTTCAAAAAGAGCAATAAGAGTCTGTGCAGTGAGAGTCTGAGCAATAAGAGTCTGAGAGTCTGAGCAATGAGAGTCTGAGAGTCTGAGCAATAAGAGTCTGAGAGTCTGAGCAATGAGAGTCTGAGAGTCTGAGCAATGAGAGTCTGAGCAATGAGAGTCTGAGAGTCTGAGCAATGAGAGTCTGAGAGTCTGAGCAATGAGAGTCTGAGAGTCTGAGCAATGAGAGTCTGAGCAATGAGAGTCTGAGCAATGAGAGTCTGAGCAATGAGAGTCTGAGCAATGAGAGTCTGAGCAATGAGAGTCTGAGAGTCTGAGCAATGAGAGTCTGAGAGTCTGAGCAATGAGAGTCTGAGCAATGAGAGTCTGAGAGTCTGAGCAATGAGAGTCTGAGCAATAAGAGTCTGAGAGTCTGAGCAATGAGAGTCTGAGCAATGAGAGTCTGAGCAATGAGAGTCTGAGCAATAAGAGTCTGAGCAATGAGAGTCTGAGCAATGAGAGTCTGTGCAATAAGAGTCTGAGAGTCTGAGCAATGAGAGTCTGAGAGTCTGAGCAATAAGAGTCTGAGAGTCTGAGCAATGAGAGTCTGAGCAATGAGAGTCTGAGCAATAAGAGTCTGAGCAATGAGAGTCTGTGCAATGAGAGTCTGAGAGTCTGAGCAATAAGAGTCTGAGCAATGAGAGTCTGTGCAATAAGAGTCTGAGAGTCTGAGCAATGAGAGTCTGTGCAATGAGAGTCTGAGAGTCTGAGCAATGAGAGTCTGAGCAATGAGAGTCTGTGCAATGAGAGTCTGTGCAATAACAGTCTGAGCAATGAGAGTCTGAGCAATAAGAGTCTGAGCAATGAGAGTCTGAGAGTCTGAGCAATGAGAGTCTGAGCAATGAGAGTCTGTGCAATAACAGTCTGAGCAATGAGAGTCTGAGCAATAAGAGTCTGAGCAATGAGAGTCTGAGCAATAAGAGTCTGAGCAATGAGAGTCTGAGCAATAAGAGTCTGAGCAATGAGAGTCTGTGCAATGAGAGTCTGAGAGTCTGAGCAATAAGAGTCTGAGCAATGAGAGTCTGTGCAATAAGAGTCTGAGAGTCTGAGCAATGAGAGTCTGTGCAATGAGAGTCTGAGAGTCTGAGCAATGAGAGTCTGAGCAATGAGAGTCTGTGCAATAACAGTCTGAGCAATGAGAGTCTGTGCAATGAGAGTCTGAGAGTCTGAGCAATGAGAGTCTGAGCAATGAGAGTCTGTGCAATAACAGTCTGAGCAATGAGAGTGAGCAATGAGAGTCTGAGCAATGAGAGTCTGAGCAATAAGAGTCTGAGAGTCTGAGCAATGAGAGTCTGAGCAATAAGAGTCTGAGCAATGAGAGTCTGAGCAATAAGAGTCTGAGCAATGAGAGTCTGAGCAATGAGAGTCTGAGCAATGAGAGTCTGAGCAATAAGAGTCTGAGAGTCTGAGCAATGAGAGTCTGAGCAATAAGAGTCTGAGCAATGAGAGTCTGAGCAATGAGAGTCTGTGCAATAAGAGTCTGAGAGTCTGAGCAATGAGAGTCTGAGCAATGAGAGTCTGAGCAATGAGTCTGAGAGTCTGTGCAATGAGAGTCTGAGCAATGAGAGTCTGAGAGTCTGTGCAATGAGTCTGAGAGTCTGTGCAATGAGAGTCTGAGAGTCTGAGCAATGAGAGTCTGAGCAATGAGTCTGAGCAATGAGAGTCTGAGAGTCTGTGCAATGAGTCTGAGCAATGAGAGTCTGAGCAATGAGAGTCTGTGCAATGAGAGTCTGAGAGTCTGTGCAATGAGTCTGAGCAATGAGAGTCTGAGAGTCTGAGCAATGAGAGTCTGTGCAATGAGAGTCTGAGAGTCTGTGCAATGAGTCTGAGCAATGAGAGTCTGTGTGCAATGAGAGTCTGACCAATGAGAGTCTCAATGAGAGTCTGAGAGTCTCAATGAGAGTCTCAATGAGAGTCTGAGCAATGAGAGTCTCAATGAGAGTCTGAGCAATGAGAGTCTCAATGAGAGTCTGAGAGTCTCAATGAGAGTCTGACCAATGAGAGTCTGAGCAATGAGAGTCTCAATGAGAGTCTGAGCAATGAGAGTCTCAATGAGAGTCTGACCAATGAGAGTCTCAATGAGAGTCTGACCAATGAGAGTCTCAATGAGAGTCTGAGCAATGAGAGTCTGAGCAATGAGAGTCTCAATGAGAGTCTGAGCAATGAGAGTCTGAGCAATGAGAGTCTCAATGAGAGTCTGAGCAGTGAGAGTCTCAATGAGAGTCTGAGCAATGAGAGTCTCAATGAGAGTCTGACCAATGAGAGTCTGACCAATGAGAGTCTGAGCAGTGAGAGTCTCAATGAGAGTCTGAGCAATGAGAGTCTCAATGAGAGTCTGAGCAATGAGAGTCTGACCAATGAGAGTCTGAGCAATGAGAGTCTGAGAGTCTGACCAATGAGAGTCTGAGCAATGAGAGTCTGAGCAATGAGTCTGACCAATGAGAGTCTGAGCAATGAGAGTCTGAGAGTCTGACCAATGAGAGTCTGAGCATGAGAGTCTGAGCAATGAGAGTCTGACCAATGAGTCTCAATGAGAGTCTGACCAATGAGAGTCTGAGCAGTGAGAGTCTGACCAATGAGAGTCTGAGCAGTGAGAGTCTGAGCAGTGAGAGTCTGAGCAGTGAGAGTCTGACCAATGAGAGTCTGAGCAGTGAGAGTCTGACCAATGAGAGTCTGAGCAATGAGAGTCTGAGCAATGAGAGTCTGAGTAGTGAGAGTCTGAGCAATGAGAGTCTGAGCAATGAGAGTCTGAGCAATGAGAGTCTGAGCAGTGAGAGTCTGAGCAATGAGAGTTTGAGCAATGAGAGTCTGAGCAATGAGAGTCTGAGCAGTGAGAGTCTGAGCAATGAGAGTTTGAGCAATGAGTCTGAGCAATGAGTCTGAGCAGTGAGAGTCTGTGCAATGAGAGTCTGAGTAGTGAGAGTTTGAGCAATGAGAGTCTGAGTAGTGAGAGTTTGAGCAATGAGTCTGAGCAATGAGAGTCTGAGCAGTGAGAGTTTGAGCAATGAGAGTCTGAGCAATGAGTCTGAGCAGTGAGAGTCTGAGCAATGAGAGTCTGTGCAATGAGAGTCTGAGCAATGAGAGTCTGTGCAATGAGAGTCTGAGCAATGAGAGTCTGTGCAATGAGAGTCTGAGCAATGAGAGTCTGAGCAATGAGAGTCTGACCAATGAGAGTCTGAGCAATGAGTCTGTGCAATGAGAGTCTGAGCAGTGAGAGTCTGAGCAATGAGAGTCTGTGCAATGAGAGTCTGACCAATGAGAGTCTGAGCAATGAGTCTGACCAATGAGAGTCTGACCAATGAGAGTCTGAGCAATGAGAGTCTGTGCAATGAGAGTCTGTGCAATGAGAGTCTGACCAATGAGAGTCTGAGCAATGAGAGTCTGAGCAATGAGAGTCTGAGCAATGAGTCTGAGCAATGAGAGTCTGAGCAATGAGAGTCTGAGCAGTGAGAGTCTGAGCAGTGAGAGTCTGAGCAATGAGAGTCTGACCAATGAGAGTCTGAGCAATGAGAGTCTGACCAATGAGAGTCTGAGCAGTGAGAGTCTGACCAATGAGAGTCTGACCAATGAGAGTCTGAGCAGTGAGAGTCTGAGCAGTGAGAGTCTGAGCAATGAGAGTCTGAGCAGTGAGAGTCTGAGCAGTGAGAGTCTGAGCAGTGAGAGTCTGAGCAGTGAGAGTCTGAGCAATGAGAGTCTGAGCAGTGAGAGTCTGAGCAGTGAGAGTCTGAGCAGTGAGAGTCTGAGCAATGAGAGTCTGACCAATGAGAGTCTGAGCAATGAGAGTCTGAGCAATGAGAGTCTGAGCAATGAGAGTCTGAGCAATGAGAGTCTGACCAATGAGAGTCTGACCAATGAGAGTCTCAATGAGAGTCAGAGAGCAAGTGATTGATGTATCAGAGAAACAGATGAATCGTTTCTAAGTAGCAGCAGACGATGCTATGGATGTTGTTTCAGGTGTTTAACAGTCTGACTGCCAGTGGGATGAAACTGTCCCTGAGTCTGGTGGTTTTAGTCCGGGTGCTGCGGTACCACCTGCAGACAGAACACAGAACCCTTAAACACACAGAACAGAACCCCTTAAACACACAGAACCCTTTAGAACCCTTTAAAACACAGAACCCTTTAAACACAGAACCCTTTAAACACAGAGAACAGAACCCTTTAGAACCCTTTAAACACACAGAACCCTTTAACACACAGAACTCTTTAAACACACAGAACAGAACCCTTTAAACAACAGAACCCTTTAGGACCCTTTAAACACAGAACTCTTTAAACACACAGAACCCTTTAAACACACAGAACCCTTTAAACACACAGAACCCTTTGAACCCTTTAAACACACAGAACCCTTTAAACACACAGAACCCTTTAAACACAGAACCCTTTAGAACCCTTTAACACACAGAACCCTTTAGAACCCTTTAACACACAAACCCTTTAAACACAGAACCCTTTAGAACCCTTTAACACACAGAACCCTTTAGAACCCTTTAAACACAGAACCCTTTAAACACAGAACCCCTGCATCATCATGAAATAACTAAGTCTCTGAGGATTTATTGATGTTTATTGATCATCAGATTTACACATGAATACGAAGTGTTCAAACAACTTTAAAATATTTCATCTAAACTCGTGAAGAAGATCTGACGGACGAGATGCTTCAGTATTTCGGCCTCTTTATGTCCCCCTGAAACACAGCGTTAATACAACGTTAATACAACGTTAATACAGCGTTAATACAACGTGAATACAACGTGAATACAACGTTAATACAACGTTAATACAGCGTTAATACAACGTTAATATAACATTAATACAACATTAATACAACGTTAATACAACGTGAATACAACGTTAATACAACGTTAATATAACATTAATACAACATTAATACAACGTTAATACAACGTGAATACAACGTTAATATAACGTTAACACAGCGTTAATATAACATTAATATAACGTTAATACAACGTGAATACAACGTTAATACAACGTGAATACAACGTGAATACAACGTTAATACAACGTGAATACAATGTTATATTAACGTTATATTAACGTTAATATAACATTAATATAACGTTAATATAACGTTAATACAACGTTAATATAAAATTAATATAACGTCAATATAACGTTAATATAACGTCAATATAACGTTAATATAACGTTAATACAACGTGAATACAACGTTATATTAACGTTAATATAACGTTAATATAACATTAATATAACGTTATATTAACGTTAATATAACATTAATACAACGTTGTATTCACGTTGTATTAATGTTATATTAACGTTGTATTAATGTTATATTAACGTTAATATAACGTTAATACAACGTTAATACAATGTTAATACAACGTGAATACAACGTTAATACAACGTTAATACAACGTGAATACAACGTTAATACAACGTTAATACAACGTTAATATAACGTTAATACAACGTGAATACAACGTGAATACAACGTGAATACAACGTGAATACAACGTTAATACAACGTGAATACAACGTTAATACAACGTGAATACAACGTGAATACAACGTGAATACAACGTTAATATAACATTAATAAAACGTTACACCCTTTATTTAACGTTAACAGTTTATAAAGTGACTCACCCGTCAGCCTCCATCTTCTTCCTCTTCTCGATGATCTGAAACACAATCAGTCATTAACTCTCATGCTATTATATATAGTTATATTATATATATATAATATATATATATATATATATATATATATATTATATATAGTTATGTATATGTATTATACATAGTTATGTATATATATGATATATAACTCACGGCGCTGATCTTCTTCCACTGTCGGTCCAGCTCCGCCTTCTCGTTTGTTTCTTTGAAGCGACGCGTCTTCCTGCCTTCAGACATTTTGATGCCGTACTGGAAGGCAGCCCTGAAGGGACAAAACTCATCAGAGAGAGGAGACAGCTTGACAGACACAGCTGAGGGCAGAGAGAGAGCCTGAGAGACACAGCTGAGGGCAGAGAGAGAGCCTGAGAGACACCGCTGACGGCAGAGCGATGTTACAGCCTGACAGACACAGCTGAGGGCAGAGAGAGCCTGAGAAACACAGCTGAGGGCATAGAGAGCCTGAGAGACACAGCTGAGGGCATAGAGAGCCTGAGAGACACAGCTGAGGGCAGAGAGAGCCTGAGAGACACAGCAGAGGGCAGAGAGAGCCTGAGAGACACAGCTGAGGGAAGAGAGAACCTGAGAGACAGTATTTGTACATACTTGGGCAGCGCCTCCTTGTTGTTCATGTAATCAGAATATTCCTCCTGAGTGTCAAAGTCCCAGCGACCCAGAGGACCTTTCTTATTACCCTGAAACACAGCAGCTCATCATCATCATCATCATCATCATCATCATCATAGGGTATATGCAGGAATCCTGAAGTCAAATTTAATACCTTTTAAGACCCTTTCCATACATTTTAAGACCTCATCGCAACTTCGAGTTCTAACCGGTTGCATTGACACACTTCACCTCACATTGACTACATACAGTATTGATTGTCAGATAGCACAACTAAACAGTTTGTGATAACTCCTGATCATCATCCAGATAGAACAAAGCGCAAGAGAATGAATTCTGTGACCAACCCAATGCCAGGTTTATTAGAACAAGAAACCATTAGAAAGTAGTAGGAGAGCCTCCTCTCCACATGAACTTCAACCTCTCTGTGAAGCTCAGGTTGAATGCAGTATGCTGCTTAGCTGCTTCTGTAGACGCACTTTGAGCTCTTTCTGTAGACACACTTTGTGCTCTTTCTGCAGACACACTTTGAGCTCTTTCTGTAGACACACTTTGAGCTCTTTCTGTAGACGCACTTTGTGCTCTTTCTTTGAGCTCTTTCTGCAGACGCACTTTGAGCTCTTTCTTTGAGCTCTTTCTGTAGACGCACTTTGTTCTTTCTTTGAGCTC
>JAAKFY010000117.1:250747-300747 GCA_011823955.1 Dissostichus mawsoni
CTCCATGCTGATGTAATGTGTTGTAGTGTGTGGTGCGTTCAGGTACCTCCATGCTGTTGTATTGTAATGTATTGGGTGGTGCGTTCAGGTACCTCCCTGCTGTTGTATTGTAATGTAATGTGTGGTGCGTTCAGGTACCTCCATGCTGTTGTATTGTGTGGTGCGTTCAGGTACCTCCATGCTGATGTAATGTGGTGTAATGTGTGGTGCGTTCAGGTACCTCCATGCTGTTGTAATGTGTTGTAATGTGTGGTGCGTTCAGGTACCTCCATGCTGATGTAATATGTTGTAATGTGTGGTGCGTTCAGGTACCTCCATGCTGTTGTATTGTAATGTGATGCGTGGTGCATTCAGGTACCTCCATGCTGTTGTAATGTGTTGTAATGTGTGGTGCTTTCAGGTACCTCCATGCTGTTGTGTTGTATGTGTGGTGCGTTCAGGTACCTCCATGCTGATGTAATGTGTTGTAGTGTGTGGTGCGTTCAGGTACCTCCATGCTGTTGTATTGTAATGTATTGTGTGGTGCGTTCAGGTACCTCCCTGCTGTTGTATTGTAAGTAATGTGTGGTGCGTTCAGTACCTCCATGCTGTTGTATTGTGTGGTGCGTTCAGGTACCTCCATGCTGTTGTATGTGTTGTTTTGTGTGGTGCGTTCAGGTACCTCCATGCTGTTGTATTCTAATGTGATGTGTGGTGCGTTCAGGTACCTCCATGCTCTTGTATTGTGTGGTGCGTTCAGGTACCTCCATGCTGTTGTAATGTGTTGTTTTGTGTGGTGCGTTCAGGTACCTCCATGCTGTTGTATTGTAATGTGATGTGTGGTGCGTTCAGGTACCTCCATGCTGTTGTATTGTAATTTGATGTGTGGTGCGTTCAGGTACCTCCATGCTGTTGTAATGTGTTGTATTGTAATGTATTGTGTGGTGCGTTCAGGCACCTCCATGCTGTTGTATTGTAATGTATTGTGTGGTGCGTTCAGTTACCTCCATGCTGGGGCAGTCGGCCTTGCTGCGGATCAGCGTGGTGGGGATGTCGGTGTCAGTGAACTCATCGTCCAGATCCACAACGTAGGCCATCCTGCCGGGGAGGAACAGCTCGTTCCTCTCCAGCCCGCCGGTCCTGAACACAACACGGTAGATGTTCCTGCCTGAGGGGTTATAAAGAGACATGAGTACGCAGAGAGGAACCAGAGAGGAACCAGAGAGTAACCAGAGAGGAACCCTCACCCTCCAGGAGGTAGAGATCATGCAGGATTTTCAGAATAAGAGCCTCAGGTCCCACTCACCCATACGAGTCTTAAACTCGATCTTCTCCTCCGGCTCCACGTCTTTCCTGGAGGAGAAACGATGACATCATCACATATTATACACAGTTCAGAGCCTCAGGAGGAGCCTCAGGAGGAAACATCACGATTACAGCTGAGACCGGGGGCCTCATTTAGAAACGGTGCGTACGCTGAAAAGATGGCGTTTCTAAACAATGTTTGCGATTTATAAAAAACAAACTTGACAGGAAAATGTGCGGTCCTCAACGCAAACTCTGACCCATGCGTACGCGGTACGCACAGAGACGAGAAACTGCGACACCGTTGGCAGAAGGAAGAATGGAGAGAAATATGTGGAAAGAATCCCATCAATGAAACGTTACCTCTCATTTATCAGATATGAAGAATTAAAGCCAATCTTAAAATGATGAGACTAACGCCTGTTTGAGACTCCTCAGCGCACACAGAAACATAACTTGGAGAAATAAATAAATACGGAAATGTTATTGATCACCCCTCGATGATGTTCTCTTGTTAAGAAATGTTTTCTCATAAATGATGCGGTAAGCAGAAGGCAGAATTACTTTAAACTGACGCCGTGTAGCTTTCTACAGGTTGTATAGATACGAGCATGGTTTTATATTCTATCACGTTTAATCATGTTTTTATGCCGTTCGCCAATAGCCTACTTGAGAAGTCGCTCGTAAACCCAGGAGGTACGGAGACTCAGAACACCACGTGGTCAATTGTACAGCTGATATAACACAACACGTTAGCTTTATTTCCTTTAATGGTGGATTATGGATCTATAGTTGCTGATCGACAGCTGGAGCACAAACCACCAAACACAAAAATAACTCAGATCCAGTCGTCATGACTCCCCGATCATTTCTTACAGTTTCTCATCAAGGGGGGGTCTCCTGTCCCCGGTACAAACACACTGCCTGAGGAAGGCTATGTGTCATTTTTTTCATTCACTTTTTTCGGACCACTTATTTATTTATGTTGGTGACGATCCTCCTGCTACTACTCTGGTTCAGACTGCATCCTCCATGCTGCTACTCTGGTTCAGACTGCATCCTCCATGCTGCTGCTCTGGTTCAGACTGCATCCTCCATGCTGCTACTCTGGTTCAGACTGCATCCTCCATGCTGCTGCTCTGGTTCAGACTGCATCCTCCATGCTGCTACTCTGGTTCAGACTGCATCCTCCAAGCTGCTACTTTGGTTCAGACTGCATCCTCCATGCTGCTACTCTGGTTCAGACTGCATCCTCCTGCTGCTACTCTGGTTCAGACTGCATCCTCCATGCTGCTCCTCTGGTTCAGACTGCATCCTCCATGCTGCTACTCTGGTTCAGACTGCATCCTCCATGCTGCTACTCTGGCTCAGACTGCATCCTCCATGCTGCTACTCTGGTTCAGACTGCATCCTCCATGCTGCTGCTCTGGTTCAGACTGCATCCTCCATGCTGCTACTCTGGTTCAGACTGCATCCTCCATGCTGCTGCTCTGGTTCAGACTGCATCCTCCATGCTGCTACTCTGGTTCAGACTGCATCCTCCATGCTGCTGCTCTGGTTCAGACTGCATCCTCCATGCTGCTACTCTGGTTCAGACTGCATCCTCCATGCTGCTGCTCTGGCTCAGACTGCATCCTCCATGCTGCTACTCTGGTTCAGACTGCATCCTCCATGCTGCTACTCTGGTTCAGACTGCATCCTCCATGCTGCTACTCTGGTTCAGACTGCATCCTCCATGCTGCTACTCTGGTTCAGACTGCATCCTCCATGCTGCTACTCTGGTTCAGACTGCATCCTCCATGCTGCTACTCTGGTTCAGACTGCATCCTCCATGCTGCTCCTCTGGTTCAGACTGCATCCTCCATGCTGCTACTCTGGCTCAAACTGCATCCTCCATGCTGCTGCTCTGGCTCAAACTGCATCCTCCATGCTGCTGCTCTGGCTCAAACTGCATCCTCCATGCTGCTGCTCTGGTTCAGACTGCATCCTCCATGCTGCTGCTCTGGCTCAAACTGCATCCTCCATGCTGCTGCTCTGGCTCAAACTGCATCCTCCATGCTGCTGCTCTGGCTCAAACTGCATCCTCCATGCTGCTGCTCTGGTTCAAACTGCATCCTCCATGCTGCTGCTCTGGCTCAAACTGCATCCTCCATGCTGCTACTCTGGTTCAGACTGCATCCTCCATGCTGCTACTGTGGTTCAGACTGCATCCTCCATGCTGCTGCTCTGGCTCAAACTGCATCCTCCATGCCGCTGCTCTGGTTCAGACTGCATCCTCCATGCCGCTACTCTGGTTCAGACTGCATCCTCCATGCCGCTGCTCTGGTTCAGACTGCATCCTCCATGCTGCTACTCTGGTTCAGACTGCATCCTCCATGCTGCTGCTCTGGTTCAGACTGCATCCTCCATGCTGCTGCTCTGGTTCAGACTGCATCCTCCATGCTGCTACTCTGGCTCAAACTGCATCCTCCATGCTGCTACTCTGGTTCAGACTGCATCCTCCATGCTGCTGCTCTGGTTCAGACTGCATCCTCCATGCTGCTGCTCTGGTTCAGACTGCATCCTCCATGCTGCTGCTCTGGCTCAAACTGCATCCTCCATGCTGCTACTCTGGTTCAGACTGCATCCTCCATGCTGCTACTGTGGTTCAGACTGCATCCTCCATGCTGCTGCTCTGGCTCAACTGCATCCTCCATGCCGCTGCTCTGGTTCAGACTGCATCCTCCATGCCGCTACTCTGGTTCAGACTGCATCCTCCATGCCGCTGCTCTGGTTCAGACTGCATCCTCCATGCTGCTACTCTGGTTCAGACTGCATCCTCCATGCTGCTGCTCTGGTTCAGACTGCATCCTCCATGCTGCTGCTCTGGCTCAAACTGCATCCTCCAAACAATGTGATTTATCTCCACCTCCCGAAAAGAACCAAAATCTGACTCGGTGTGAGATGTCTTTTTTAGCTGTTCTGTCGTCATTTCATTTCATTTCCTGCGATCTTCTTCATGAGTCAGTCAAGATGAATATTAATACTGGGCATTTCTTTGACTATTTAAAGGCAAATATGGGCGTTAGGTGAAGCCCGCAAAGCAGCGCCACATTGGAGTTGATTGTGATTTATAAAGGGAAACCGGCGCAGGACGAGCCGTACGCAAGTCCTGCTCCGGTACGCCGTGTTTTATGAATCGGAAAATGTCTGTGCGTATTTATTTGCTTTGACCTACGTAAGCAACCTTCCCACGCCAATCCTACGCAAGGCTTTATAATGAGGGCCCCTGCACACTGCCCCCTGCAGGACAATAAGAGTCACTACATCATGTATTATTAAATCTGTCTGTATTCTGTTTATTTAAATCTGATCTCTTACTTGGTCTCCTTCTGGACTTTCTCCATCATGTCTCTTCTTCTTTCTCTTTACTGGTGATCTCAGCTCTCACCTGTAACACACACACACACACACACACACACAACACACACACCACACACACGTTAGACTTTTTCGTTGTCTGTCATTTTGACGGACAGGATCGTAAAATTTCCGTCATAATCCATTATTACCCGTCATTTTATTTTTCATGTTTTAATGAGACATATTTATGTTGGGTACTAAGCAGCACATGTTCATTCATTCCTTTTTTTTAATGATTCATACAGAACTTTTAAGGACATGGAGAAAAAATATGAATGATTGCCATTGTTTGAAATGAGACAATTACAATTAAAATATGAACAAAACATTTACAAGAACAACTCAATTGACCTGCTGTAGCCTAGCCTGAACTCAGACCTTCCTCCTGGGCCGCATGGATTTAAACTGGGACTGGTGCCCGCTTGTGCGTAGTCAAACGCATCAAGGGAGATTCCAAAAAACATTTTGCCATCTTCCCTCCTCAGCCACTTAAACTCTTGCTCCCACTGAACCAGGTACCCCGCTTCAACTCCTTGCCACTTGCTCGTCCCTCTGCTGCAGGCTGAACGTTGTCAGTTTTAGTCTTACTGGCTTGTCCTTCATCCTCCACTGCATCAATCCCTCTTTTTTCACCTCGTTTATCCACACCATCACAATTACTGGGCTTATTAAAAAAGCTTCGGACACTCAGCTGCCGTGACATTTTGCGATTGCTAAAGCCGGTTAAACAACGAGGTAATCAACGAGGTCAAATACAAGACTAGACAATAGCTACTTAATATGCACACCCTCGCCACCAACTGGACAGGGGTGTGAATTACTAAATAATAGTTAGAGTACAGTAGATCGCCCTCAGTCTACCTGGCCACTAAGGATGTAATATAATGTGGGCCGCTGGTGGACATTTTGGCGCTGTTCCGAGTTGTGTTCTAATCTGTCAAAATGACGGACTGCTTTCAGATTTTTTCCGTCATTCTTGGAAAATTCCATCACAGACGGAAAATATTTGGTTAACGCGACCTCTGCACACACACAGCTGTTTGTATCTAGAGAACAACCTGCTAATAACACCAACCTGTGAGGCTACATGTTAATCGATGTGATAATAGTAATATGAATGCTATGCTATGTTAGCGCTGTACCTTCTGCAGCAGGGCGAAGTCCAGCCCCTTCACCAAGTGAGTGTGCTCCATGTCTCCTCCCAGAAACTTAGACTCCTGGATCAGCTGCCTTCGCTTCTCTGCTGCTGACTTGTCCCTGAAGTACACACAGATGCATGTTAGCTTAGCATTACTCACGCCTCAGCGGTGGGTCCCACAGCTCTGTAGTTAGCATTAGCTTAGCATTACTCACGCCTCAGCGGTGGGTCCCACAGCTCTGTAGTTAGCATTAGCTTAGCATTACTCACGCCTCAGCGGTGGGTCCCACAGCTCTGTAGTTAGCATTAGCTTAGCATTACTCACGCCTCAGCGGTGGGTCCCACAGCTCTGTAGTTAGCATTAGCTTAGCATTACACACGCCTCAGCGGTGGGTCCCACAGCTCTGTAGTTAGCATTAGCTTAGCATTACTCACGCCTCAGCAGTGGGTCCCACAGCTCTGTAGTTAGCATTAGCTTAGCATTACTCACGCCTCAGCGGTGGGTCCCACAGCTCTGTAGTTAGCGGTGGTGCTAATGAGCTCCGTCTCCTCGTAGTCCTTGTTGACTCCGTCTCTCCTCTCTCTCGCCCGGTCACGGTACTTCTCAGCCAGCTCTGCCTCTCTCTCAAGCTCCTGCTGACGTAGCTTAGCATAGTAGCTGAAACACGGCGGGAAATCAATCGTTAAACATTAAAAACAGGAAGTGACATCACGAGACGTTACTTTAAATAAAGTCAGCGACTCGTCACCTTTTCTTCTTCCTCCTGCGAGCTGCAGGGTCCTCGTCCTCGTTGTAGTCCTTCGGCATTCTGGGAGAAAAACAAAACAGTTACTCCCTTCATCATCATCATCATCATCTTTTTTTTTTTTATTATATATATATGTTGCATCGTTGGAGGAGCCCAGGTCAGAAGAGTCTCCTCTCTCCTCTGTAGCAGAGAGGACGTGTCTCTCTACCTCACAGAGCGCTGCAGAGGACGTGTCTCTGTGGCTCACAGAGCGCTGCAGAGGACGTGTCTCTGTAGCTCACAGAGCGCTGCAGAGAGGACGTGTCTCTGTAGCTCACAGAGCGCTGCAGAGAGGACGTGTCTCTCTGGCTCACAGAGCGCTGCAGAGAGGACGTGTCTCTGTAGCTCACAGAGCGCTGCAGAGAGGACGTGTCTCTGTGGCTCACAGAGCGCTGCAGAGAGGACGTGTCTCTGTGGCTCACAGAGCGCTGCAGAGAGGACGTGTCTCTGTAGCTCACAGAGCGCTGCAGAGAGGACGTGTCTCTGTAGCTCACAGAGCGCTGCAGAGAGGACGTGTCTCTGTGGCTCACAGAGCGCTGCAGAGAGGACGTGTCTCTGTAGCTCAGAGCGCTGCAGAGAGGACGTGTCTCTGTAGCTCAGAGCGCTGCAGAGAGGACGTGTCTCTGTAGCTCACAGAGCGCTGCAGAGAGGACGTGTCTCTGTGGCTCACAGAGCGCTGCAGAGAGGACGTGTCTCTGTAGCTCACAGAGAGCTGCAGAGAGGACGTGTCTCTGTAGCTCGCGGAGCAGAGAGGACGTGTCTCTGTGGCTCACAGAGCGCTGCAGAGAGGACGTGTCTCTGTAGCTCACAGAGCGCTGCAGAGGACGTGTCTCTGTAGCTCACAGAGCGCTGCAGAGAGGACGTGTCTCTGTGGCTCACAGAGCGCTGCAGAGAGGACGTGTCTCTGTAGCTCAGAGCGCTGCAGAGAAGACGTGTCTCTGTAGCTCACAGAGCGCTGCAGAGGACGTGTCTCTGTAGCTCAGAGCGCTGCAGAGAGGACGTGTCTCTGTAGCTCAGAGCGCTGCAGAGAGACGTGTCTCTGTAGCTCACAGAGCGCTGCAGAGAGGACGTCTCTATGTAGCTCAGAGCGCTGCAGAGAGGACGTGTCTCTGTGGCTCAGAGCGCTGCAGAGAGGACGTGTCTCTGTAGCTCAGAGCGCTGCAGAGAGGACGTGTCTCTGTAGCTCACAGAGCGCTGCAGAGAGGACGTGTCTCTGTGGCTCACAGTGCGCTGCAGAGAGGACGTGTCTCTGTGGCTCACAGTGCGCTGCAGAGAGGACGTGTCTCTCTGGCTCACAGAGCGCTGCAGAGAGGACGTGTCTCTGTAGCTCACAGAGCGCTGCAGAGAGGACGTGTCTCTGTGGCTCACAGAGCGCTGCAGAGAGGACGTGTCTCTGTAGCTCACAGAGCGCTGCAGAGAGGACGTGTCTCTGTGGCTCACAGAGCGCTGCAGAGAGGACGTGTCTCTGTGGCTCACAGAGCGCTGCAGAGAGGACGTGTCTCTGTAGCTCAGAGCGCTGCAGAGAGGACGTGTCTCTGTGGCTCACAGAGCGCTGCAGAGAGGACGTGTCTCTGTAGCTCAGAGCGCTGCAGAGAGGACGTGTCTCTGTGGCTCACAGAGCGCTGCAGAGAGGACGTGTCTCTGTAGCTCAGAGCGCTGCAGAGAGGACGTGTCTCTGTAGCTCACAGAGCGCTGCAGAGAGGACGTGTCTCTCTGGCTCACAGAGCGCTGCAGAGAGGACGTGTCTCTGTAGCTCAGAGCGCTGCAGAGAGGACGTGTCTCTGTAGCTCAGAGCGCTGCAGAGAGGACGTGTCTCTGTGGCTCACAGAGCGCTGCAGAGAGGACGTGTCTCTGTGGCTCACAGAGCGCTGCAGAGAGGACGTGTCTCTGTAGCTCAGAGCGCTGCAGAGAGGACGTGTCTCTGTAGCTCAGAGCGCTGCAGAGAGGACGTGTCTCTGTGGCTCACAGAGCGCTGCAGAGAGGACGTGTCTCTGTAGCTCAGAGCGCTGCAGAGAGGACGTGTCTCTGTAGCTCACAGAGCGCTGCAGAGACAAGCGGTAAACTCTGGGGCAGAGCCGGGACGCCAATAAGGAAGTGCCACAAACTGCAGTTCATCTATTGGCCGATAGGTGATGACTGCAGAAAGGAGGAATTTCCATGGACCCCATGTTAAAATGCCCAACTTCACAGCAGAAATAAACATGCCTGGATGCTATACAAATTATTCGGGATATAGTTAGATTCCACCTTCATGATTATTAATTGTTGAGTGAATTGTTTTATAACGCGACCTTTTTATTTATATTAGGTCTTAACGTTTTTGCATAAATTAGGGCGTGGTCACTTTGATGGACAGGTATGTGCCTCACTGTCAGCTAACAGCAACTTGTCCACTCTGCTAGGCTACAACGTTAGCTAATTGTAGTTACTGTACTTGACCCTTTAGCCGTGTTCGTGGTGATTGTGCCTTTTAGGGAATGTTGTTACAAATACCAGACAATTACCTCTTAAGCCCTGAAGCCCCCACAAAAGGGGCCTCCCAACGTTTTTTTTTGAGACTGTGTCTCAGGGCTTCTTAACATTTATGAAACTATTAATGTTCCATACCCTTTTAACGGGAAGAAACTCCGATAACTGATAATATGAACCATTTTTAGCTAAAAAAACACAAGAGTAATACCAAGCCTTTGAATTAGCCTTGAGCGAAAAAATGCTAACTAATGCTAACGGACTTAGCACAGAACTCACGGTAGAAATGCCCTTATTACTTATCTTAA
This sequence comes from Dissostichus mawsoni, assembly GCA_011823955.1. NCBI lineage: Eukaryota > Metazoa > Chordata > Actinopteri > Perciformes > Nototheniidae > Dissostichus > Dissostichus mawsoni. The sequence continues at coordinate 260,137 of JAAKFY010000117.1, forward strand.
CTGCACAAACAAGATATCGACTAAGTAGCTGAGATTCCACAGATTCCATACATGTAATGTCATCACTGTACGACCCCGAATTCGCGGAGCTATCAGCCAGAAAAGAGAAAAAAAACAACATCCGGTTTCAAAACCATAACAATAATTAAGCCTTACCTTTTTTTATTTGTGATCAAAAGTTGTGTTCAACGGAATAAAAACGCCGCTCAAGGTTAATCCAATGTCTCTGTGTCACGTATAATTTTTTACTGATAATCCATCATCATATTTATGGCAATATAGTGGGTATAAAGTTTTACAGTCCAAGGCTGTACTTTCAGATATGCTTCGTTTGTATCTCTATTATGTCCGCAGATGTAATGTTTACGTGGATTTGGGAACTGCCCATCGATTCTATTGGATCTAACGGTTAAGAAAAAGGTGTAAATCACCCAAATCGACCAATGGGTTCCAGAGATATGGTCCTGCGTAAAGTATAAAGAATGCCAGCCGGCGTCAGCACATTACGCAGCAGACTCTACGCAGTGTTTACTACGTAAGGAAGCAGGAATTGCAGCAGGACCCAGAGCGCACGGAGCACAGACGGACAGCAGATAACAGAGCAGATTACAAGATTTGCATTTAGGACTTTTTCTATACTTTGACTTTTGTCAAATAATGGCTCGCAGGAAAGAGACTTTTAATACTTTACAGGCAGTGGAAATTCTGACTAAAATATTGTAACATTGTAAATGTTTGAAATAAATCTGCTCCAGTTGGAGTCAAACTTCATTTTGTATGTTTTTTTACAACAGTTGTATTTGGATGGAATGAATACCTATAGTGATAATTCAAAGTAATAAAATGATTTTTACAGTGAAAAAGGTCAAATGGAACTGATGGTTCCCAAATTATCCAGAGGTGAGTCCGCCTGGACTTTATTTTTCTAAACCGCTCTAAAAAGGTCAAATTTCACTTGTTTTGCATCAATCTTGATACAGGGTACTTATTATATGTTATAGTTTGGATTCCTAAAGCTTTTAGTCTGCTAACCCATCATTCAAGGGTGGTTTTCACTATAAGTAATGGGTTTTTTTAGGCGGAGATTAGAATTTACATGTTTTTACTATGTTCCATCTGAATTTACTTTAAAATAAAAACATCTATATTGATTCTGACACTTCTACATCCAACTCACAGATGTAACCTTGCTTTGAGAAAAAAGATTATTAATTTACCCCTTTTAGAAGTGAAGATATATCATTTGTTGTGTTAGTGGCATTTTCGAGCCTGAAACCTGAAAAACAGGCTCAGGGTTGAAGAGGTTAAAATGTCGTGCTGCTGGGGGGGCGTGTGGTGCAGTGGGTTGTCCGTAGGTGTTCGGATCAGGGAGCACAGGTTCAAACCCCACTGCAGTCAGCATGTCCCTGAGACACTTCACCCCAAAGTGCTCCTGTGGGGATTGTCCTCAGTATTGAGTATGTAAGTCGCTTTGGATAAAAGCGTCTAACAAGTGACATGTAATGTAATGCTGTGCGGTTGAATGTACTAACAGAACTTCCAAGAAGTCTAAAATGATAATATTATTAGGGCTGCCAAGTTAACGCAAAAAAAATTAATGACACTAATTATTTTAACGCACTGCTGATGCCGACAGCTTGCAGACCACACTTGAAAGTGTGCGAGGGAGACGCCTGGACACGTCTAAGAGCAGCAAACTTTCAACAAAGATGGCTAAATGGGTGGCTCCAGCTCGTGGAGGACGAGGGGCTGCGTGATATCATTCGGGTCGCATCCAACGACTGCACTCATGGATTGCCTTCCAGAGCCACCACTGTGTCGGAAATACACAACTTGTATGAAGTCCAAAAAGCGAAAGTAGAGGAGGATTTAAGAAAGACTTCCACAGCTCACCGGAGACTATTGGACGTCACTCAGTGACGAGTCACAGCGCATTATTCTGACACACACACACACACACACACACACACACACACACACACACACACACACACACACCACACACACACACCACACACACACACACAACACACACACACACACACACACACACACACCACACACACACACACACACACACACACACACACACACACACACACACAACACACACACACACACACACACACACACACACACACACACACACACACACACACACACACACACACACACACGTGTATTATTAAGGGGTAGTGGTGGTCTAATGGATAGTGAGGTGGGCTGAAGATCGGAAGGTTGTGAGTTCAAATCCCGCCTGGAACACCACCACCTTACTCAGTGTGCCCTTGAGTAAGGCACTCAGTCCTTAGTTACTCCAGGGAGAATGTCCTTGTAAGTTGCTTTGGATAACAGCGTCAGCTAAATGAAATGTATTGTATGAGAGGTTCCAGGTTGTTGTGTTTAATATTCATGAGAATATTTGTCAATGTTCAAATGATGAACAAACATTTGCATAAAGCATATTTGTCCACTCATATGTTGATAAGAGTATTCAAAAATTGAAAACTATCCCTCTAAGGTTCATTTAGAACAGATAAAAAATATGCGATTAATCGCGATTAACTTTTTGAATCGACTGACAGCCCTAAATATTATACATGTTAGCAGGTGTTTGTGTGCTTGTTAGCTTAGCTTGTTATATAGCTTATTAGCCAGCTAAGGACGTAACCCTTTATACATATATATATATACACAGTTTAGTTTATGATTCAGCCTTGGGTAAGACTTTTATAGTCTATGGCTATGACGCCCATAATGCTAAACGGGAGCAAATGTTAAAAGGGGACCCAATTATCCCAGTGGTGGCCGCCGGAGTCCGCCGGCCGGAGCCGCAGGGAGCTAGCTAGCCCCATGCGGCTCCGTTAGCTCCGGCGTCCCGGTGGCGGACTCCGGCGTTATAACTGGAGATCAAGGAATGCAGCGAAAGGCGGACTTGGTTCGCCTGCAGCCCGCTGTAGTATTGGCTAAAGAAATGATGTTGAACAAGGCTTATTAAGTGAGCATGTGAGCATGTTAGCCTAGCTTGGTAGCTTCAGCTAGATCGGGATCTTGGGGCCCCGCCTTGTGCTTCAGCAGCAGGTCCCGCCTCGGCTCCGCCTCTTTGCCCTTATTTGGAGCAGGCTGGAGCAGGCGGGAGTTAGACTCTGACGTCACTGTCGAGCCGTGAGTGGCCGACTCCGCTCTGTAGTCCTATTCAGCCACTTGGTAACAACCATCGTTTTTCAGACACGTCAACACTTCAGAAATCCCCAGTGGGGTCACTGCTGATGGATTTAATGTCCTAGAACAAAACGTGATCCGTCTCTTCGTCTCAACCACAGACCTTATTTCAGATAGTTTCCACAATCCTATGGAGAGATCCCATTGGCTCTGAGACGAGGGAAATGCGGTGAGTGGTGAAATGCTGACTCACTTCCTTTAGGACTCATTCCTGCACCACTCTATTTGCATATGACAATAAAACCTTTGAATTGAATCATCATCTTCTTCTGTGGTTTCACTCACTCAAGGTGTCTGGATTTAGAGGGCGGGGCCGAGGAGGGCGTCGCCCGCGGCGTCATCAGGAGCTTCCTGAAGTCGTCATTGGTCAGTTTGGACCTGAAGAGAGAGAGAGAGAGGTAGAGAGAGAGATAGAGAGGTAGAGAGAGAGAGAGGTAGAGAGAGAGAGGTAGAGAGAGAGATAGAGAGGTAGAGAGAGAGAGAGGTAGAGAGAGAGAGGTAGAGAGAGAGATAGAGAGAGAGAGAGAGAGGTAGAGAGAGAGATAGAGAGGTAGAGAGAGAGAGAGGTAGAGAGAGAGAGGTAGAAAGAGAGAGAGGTAGAGAGAGAGATAGAGAGGTAGAGAGAGAGAGAGAGGTAGAGAGAAGAGAGAGGTAGAGAGAGAGATAGAGAGGTAGAGAGAGAGAGAGGTAGAGAGAGAGAGGTAGAGAGAGAGAGAGATAGAGAGGTAGAGAGAGAGAGAGGTAGAGAGAGAGAGGTAGAGAGAGAGAGAGGTAGAGAGAGAGATAGAGAGGTAGAGAGAGAGAGAGGTAGAGAGAGAGAGAGGTAGAGAGAGAGAGGTAGAGAGAGAGAGATAGAGAGAGAGAGAGGTAGAGATAGAGAGGTAGAGAGAGAGAGAGGTAGAGAGGTAGAGAGAGAGAGAGGTAGAGAGAGAGAGAGAGAGAGAAAGGTAGGATAGAGAGGTAGAGAGAGAGAGAGGTAGAGAGGTAGAGAGAGAGAGGTAGAGAGAGAGAGGTAGAGAGAGAGAGGTAGAGAGGTAGAGAGAGAGAGGTAGAGAGGTAGAGAGAGAGAGGTAGAGAGAGAGAGAGGTAGAGAGAGAGAGAGAGAAAAGGTAGAGATAGAGAGGTAGAGAGAGAGAGAGGTAGAGAGGTAGAGAGAGAGAGAGGTAGAGAGAGAGAGGTAGAGAGAGAGAGGTAGAGAGAGAGGTAGAGAGAGAGGTAGAGAGAGAGAGGTAGAGAGAGAGGTAGAGAGAGAGAGGTAGAGAGAGAGAGGTAGAGAGAGAGAGGTAGAGAGAGAGGTAGAGAGAGAGAGGTAGAGAGAGAGAGGTAGAGAGAGAGAGGTAGAGAGAGAGGTAGAGAGAGAGAGGTAGAGAGAGAGAGGTAGAGAGAGAGGTAGAGAGAGAGGTAGAGAGAGGAGGTAGAGAGAGAGAGGTAGAGAGAGAGAGGTAGAGAGAGAGTAGAGAGAGAGAGGTAGAGAGAGAGAGGTAGAGAGAGAGGTAGAGAGAGAGAGGTAGAGAGAGAGGTAGAGAGAGAGAGGTAGAGAGAGAGAGCATTAGATATATAGCATATAATACAGAATGTACTGTATGAAGAGTATGATGGATGATATATAAAGTATAGTGATGGATGATATATAGTATAGTATGATGGATGATATATAAAGTATAGCATGATGGATGATATATAAAGTATAGTATGATGGATGATATATAAAGTATAGTGATGGATGATATATAAAGTATAGTATGATGGATGATATATAAAGTATAGCATGATGGATGATATTAAAGTATAGTATGATGGATGATATATAAAGTATAGCATGATGGATGATATATAAAGTATAGTATGATGGATGATATATAAAGTATAGCATGATGGATGATATATAAAGTATAGCATGATGGATGATTATAAAGTATAGTGATGGATGATATATAAAGTATAGCATGATGGATGATATATAAAGTAGAGTATGATGGATGATATATAAAGTATAGTGATGGATGGTATATAAAGTATAGCATGATGGATGATATATAAAGTATAGTGATGGATGATATATAAAGTATAGTGATGGATGATATATAAAGTATAGTGATGGATGATATATAAAGTATAGTGATGGATGATATAAGTATAGTGATGGATGATATTAAAGTATAGCATGATGGATGTATATAAAGTATAGCATGATGGATGGTACTCACTGCGCGGCGGAGCGCTGGTCGTCCGGCTCGTGGCCCTCGGGGCCAGAGGGTTGGAGTAACTCTCAGCTGAAACACAACAGGTCAGAGTGTGAAGGATTAAGATCAGAGGGAGCTGTAGTCATCCTCTTGGGGAGATGCAGGCGTTAGTAGCAGCAACAGGTCAGAGTTAAGAACAGGACTCACACGGGTTAAAATAATGATAACAAGTAAAGATTACAATAATATTACAGCAAAAACTAAGTGATAGGGATCAGTTTCAGGTTCTTTCTTGGACCCGTAGGTAGATTATTTTGCAGAGAAAAAGACAAGGGATCCATCCTGACTCTAAACACAGACACATCTCTCATAAAAAGTACAAGTACACCCGGCTCCATCAAATCTCAACTATTTAAAAAACATTTAAGAAGGAAAACACGGGTTCAAACACGGACATTCAAAAAAATAAATCAATGAATAGGCATCTGTGAGGCGCTCCTATGATGTGTTCATTTGTGCAATAGCTGCTGGGATCAAAGTGTTTTCATAGCGCTTCGTTCTACTCTTTGGGGGGCGACTAACCTCCGGCCCGAAGGAACAAGCTTCTGAGTGCAGAGGGTGGGAGTCGTGGTCTCATGTGGAGCTGGAACTGCCTGAGTACAGGGTCTCCAGGCTACAGTCTTTAAAAAGGGACTATTAAACCAGGTCATCACAGTAACAGGTTGTGCAGTGTTACAGTGATGACCTGAGACTGCGTGACACTCTGTAACTCTGTGATCAATGTAGAGTAAATATTGATCACTGTCTGAGAACCCCCTAACCCAAATGAAAGTATTCTCTGATCGTATTAACGGACAGAGAGGATGATAGAGGTTCGGCTGAGCTGAAGGGACTGTATTGATGTACCGACCCTCAGAACACGTCTGATCACAGAGATGCACTTACTGTATTTATACTACATCTTATATTGTGATATCACTGAACATCGTTTCTTGGTTTCAATATTTCATGTAAATATTTATGTATATTTTTATATTTTAATGCTATAATATAGATTTTTTTTTTATATTTGTTTATATAGTTTTATATCCTTTTCTTGAAATGTAAGATCAGATGGAGCTCAGGAGTTAAACAGAGAGAGACAGGACAGATATAAATAAAGTATTCAAAACTCCTCTTATGTCTGAGACCCTGTACGTTATATATCATTCACACACAGACCTACTTCTAACTTCATGATTGCACTTTATTTGTTGAGTGCTGAGTGTCTTTGTTGTTGTTTCCATTTTGTTTCTGAATGTTTGGTTAGCATCTATTCAGTCTATGGTTAGCATCTATTCAGTCTATGGTTAGCATCTATTCAGTCTATGGTTAGCATCTATTCAGTCTATGGTTAGCATCTATTCAGTCTATGGTTAGCATCTACACAGTCTATGGTTAGCACTTTCAGTCTATGGTTAGCATCTACACAGTCTATGGTTAGCATCTATTCAGTCTATGGTTAGCATCTATTCAGTCTATGGTTAGCATCTACACAGTCTATGGTTAGCATATATACAGTCTATAGTTAGCATCTACACAGTCTATGGTTAGCATCTACACAGTCTATGGTTAGCATCTATTCAGTCTATGGTTAGCATCTACACAGTCTATGGTTAGCATCTACACAGTCTATGGTTAGCATCTACACAGTCTATAGTTAGCATCTACACAGTCTATGGTTAGCATCTACACAGTCTATGGTTAGCCATCTACACAGTCTATGGTTAGCATCTACACAGTCTATGGTTAGCATCTATTCAGCTATGGTTAGCATATATACAGTCTATGGTTAGCATATATACAGTCTATGGTTAGCATCATTTAGTCTATGGTTAGCATCTACACAGTCTATGGTTAGCATATATACAGTCTATGGTTAGCATCTACACAGTCTATGGTTAGCATATATACAGTCTATGGTTAGCATCTATTTAGTCTATGGTTAGCATCTACACAGTCTATGGTTAGCATCTATTTAGTCTATGGTTAGCATATATACAGTCTATGGTTAGCATATATACAGTCTATGGTTAGCATCTACCAGTCTATGGTTAGCATCTATTTAGTCTATGGTTAGCATCTACACAGTCTATGGTTAGCATCTATTTAGTCTATGGTTAGCATCTGTACAGTATATGGTTAGCATCTACACAGTCTATGGTTAGCATCTATTCAGTCTATGGTTTAGCATCTACGCAGTCTATGGGTAGCATCTACGCAGTCTATGGGTAGCATCTACGCAGTCTATGGTAGCATCTACGCAGTCTATGGGTAGCATCTACGCAGTCTACGGTTAGCATCTACGCAGTCTACGTTAGCATCTGCGCAGTCTATGGTTAGCATCTACGCAGTCTATGGGTAGCATCTACGCAGTCTATGGGTAGCATCTACGCAGTCTATGGTTAGCATCTACGCAGTCTATGGTTAGCATCTGCGCAGTCTATGGTTAGCATCTACGCAGTCTATGGGTAGCATCTACGCAGTCTATGGTAGCATCTACGCAGTCTATGGTTAGCATCTACGCAGTCTATGGTTAGCATCTACGCAGTCTATGGTTATCATCTATTCAGTCTTGGTTATCATCTATGCAGTCTATGGTTAGCATCTATTCAGTCTATGGTTAGCATCTATTCAGTCTATGGTTAGCATCTATGCAGTCTATGGTTATCATCTATGCAGTCTATGGTTAGCATCTATTCAGTCTATGGTTAGCATCTATTCAGTCTATGGTTATCATCTATGCAGTCTATGGTTATCTATTCAGTCTATGGTTAGCATCTATTCAGTCTAAGGTTAGCATCTATGCAGTCTATGGTTAGCATCTATGGTTAGGATCTATTCAGTCTATGGTTAGCATCTATTCAGTCTATGGTTAGCATATATGCAGTCTATGGTTAGCATCTATGGTTAACATCTATACAGTGAGTCTATGGTTATCATCTATGGTTAGCATATATGCAGTCTATGGTTAGCATCTATACAGTCTATGGTTATCATCTATCAGTCTATGGTTAGCATCTATACAGTCTAGGTTAGCATCTATGGTTAGCATCTATTCAGTCTATGGTTAGCATCTATGCAGTCTATGGTTAGCATCTATACAGTCTATGGTTAGCATCTATACAGTCTATGGTTAGCATCTATGGTTAGCATCTATTCAGTCTATGGTTAGCATCTATTCAGTCTATGGTTAGCATCTATGCAGTCTATGGTTAGCATCTATTCAGTCTATGGTTAGCATCTATGCAGTCTATGGTTAGCATCTATGCAGTCTATGGTTATCATCTATGCAGTCTATGGTTAGCATCTATGGTTACATCTAACAGTCTATGGTTAGCATCTATACAGTGAGTCTATGGTTAGCATCTATGGTTAGCATCTATGCAGTCTATGGTTAGCATCTATACAGTCTATGGTTATCATCTATGCAGTCTATGGTTAGCATCTATACAGTCTATGGTTAGCATCTATACAGTCTATGGTTATCATCTATGCAGTCTATGGTTAGCATCTATACAGTGAGTCTATGGTTAGCATCTACACAGTCTATGGTTATCATCTATACAGTCTATGGTTATCATCTATACAGTGAGTCTATGGTTAGCATCTATGGTTAGCATCTATACAGTCTATGGTTAGCATCTATGGTTAGCATCTATTCAGTCTATGGTTAGCATCTATGGTTAGCATCTATACAGTCTATGGTTATCATCTATACAGTCTATGGTTATCATCTATACAGTGAGTCTATGGTTAGCATCTATGGTTAGCATCTATACAGTCTATGGTTAGCATCTATGGTTAGCATCTATTCAGTCTATGGTTAGCATCTATGCAGTCTATGGTTAGCATCTATACAGTCTATGGTTAGCAATCTATTCAGTCTATGGTTAGCATCTATTCAGTCTATGGTTAGCATCTATTCAGTCTATGGTTAGCATCTATTCAGTCTATGGTTAGCATCTATTCAGTCTATGGTTAGCATCTATGCAGTCTATGGTTAGCATCTATGCAGTCTATGGTTAGCATCTATGGTTAACATCTATACAGTCTATGGTTAGCATCTATACAGGGAGTCTATGGTTAGCATCTATGGTTAGCATCTATGCAGTCTATGGTTAGCATCTATACAGTCTATGGTTAGCATCTATGCAGTCTATGGTTATCATCTATGCAGTCTATGGTTAGCATCTATACAGTCTAAGGTTAGCATCTATGGTTAGCATCTATTCAGTCTATGGTTAGCATCTATGCAGTCTATGGTTAGCATCTATACAGTCTATGGTTAGCATATATACAGTCTATGGTTAGCATCTATGGTTAGCATCTATTCAGTCTATGGTTAGCATCTATTCAGTCTATGGTTAGCATCTATTCAGTCTATGGTTAGCATCTATACAGTCTATGGTTAGCATCTATTCAGTCTATGGTTAGCATCTATACAGTCTATGGTTAGCATCTATACAGTCTATGGTTAGCATCTATACAGTGAGTCTATGGTTAGCATCTATACAGTCTATGGTTACAATCTATGGTTAACATCTATACAGTCTATGGTTAGCATCTATACAGTCTATGGTTAGCATCTATACAGTGAGTCTATGGTTAGCATCTATGGTTAGCATCTATACAGTGAGTCAATGGTTAGCATCTAGGTTAGCATTATACAGTGAGTCAATGGTTAGCATCAATACAGTGAGTCTATGGTTAGCATCTATGGTTAGCATCTATACAGTGAGTCTATGGTTAGCATCTTAAAAAGGAGTAGCTCTTCTCCTGAATAACGATAAAGGTTTATATTCTGAACCTGATTCGGATCCTCTATCAGTTATATATTTGCTTATAGTTCTACTACTGAATGAACTCCTGCATCTGTTTACTAAGTGTGAGTGCTGCGTGTCTTTGTTGTTGTGTTCGTTGTTCTTAATGTTTCGTTAAAAAGGAGTAGCTCTTCTCTTTCCCTGGTACATGTATAATAACGATAAAGGTTTCTATTCTCAACCTGTTTCTGATTCTGAGTTTGTTGTGATTCTGGTATCAGAAGCTAAGCTAACAACGTTAGAAGAGCTAACAGTTCTGCTAGCGTCGTGCTAACAGAGCTAACGCTAATACAGTTGAATATGTTATATATGAAGCTAACGGAGTTCCGCAGCTCAGACTCACTCTCGGGCATCTCTGCGGTGTCGGGGCTCCGCTTCTGGAGAGGGTTCCTCCGGTATCTGAGCTTATATTAACGCTCTCTGTTTCCTGGAGAAGGTGTTCGTCCTGCGATGCTAACAGCTAGCTTCTTCACCGCTCTCTGTTGTGATGGCACGTCATATCCGGTACGGTTGGTTTTATTTAATTTACAATTTAAATAAATATTTTTTTCATTAAAGGAAATACAGAGTTTCATTACAAAATGATAAACTACATTCAAACACATCTAAATCTTCTTTTATCTGACTATCAGCTAGTACTGGGACATCACTCTGTAACGTCATATCCGGTTGAGTTGCAGCCGCTGCAGTGGATTAAACTTTTTATTTATTTAAAGAAAAACAGAATTTCTTTACAAAAATTGCAGAAGGTAAAGATTTATTTTCACAGAAATAGATTAATATTATTAATAAATAAAGACTATTTTCAGTAAATCAAAGTGGTGTTTAAAGAATTGGAGGATTAATTAATTAATTAAACAGGGACAGTGCACATTAATGAACATTTCTGTAAATGTGCCAGAGATAGCCAAGAGGCTATTTTTCATCTGTAGTCCCTGGACAGATTTGAAAAGTCAACCTAAAACACATTTCATTTTAAACAAGTAAATACAAGACTAAAGACTAAACACTGATATTAAGACTAAAATGGTGTCATAAAACACAAATAATAATAAAATAAATTAAAGGAATAATAAAAAATAATTCTAAAATAAGAATAAAGAGTAAAATATTATTATAACATTAATCATAAATACAATTAATAATACAATAAAAGTAAGTATAGATGTGGAGTCTGCTGCCCCCTGCAGGCCTCTGGAGGTACTGCTGCCCCCTGCAGGCCGCTGGAGGTACTGCTGCCCCCTGCAGGCCGCTGGAGGTACTGCTGTCCCCTGCAGGCCGCTGGAGGTACTGCTGCCCCATGCAGGCCGCTGGAGGTACTGCTGCCCCCTGCAGGCCGCTGAAGGTACTGCAGCTCCTGCAGGCTCTCAGGGGGCAGCCGGAGAAACTCTGCTGCTGTTTGTTATTCATACTAATTCATCCAGTTAAATCCTGAAACTCACTGAACACCCAGACAGAGGAACACGCTCACTGTGAGAGGTCTCTGAAACATACATTATGAAAGTAAAGTCTTTATTCTACTGCATGAGGATATCTCCTATCAGCCCTGAGTCTTATTAACACCTTCAGGTGTTTCACTGCTTTAGGTCTTCAGGTATTATATCAGAGGAGCTGCAGGTTTCCTTTAGCTGAGCTGCAGAAAACCATCAGATCAGACTGACTGGTGTTGATAAAAGAGGAGATATGGAGAGGAGATGGAGAGGAGATGAGGAGGAGGAGATGGAGAGGAGGAGAGGAGATGGAGAGGAGGAGAGGAGATGAGGAGATGGAGAGGAGAGGAGAGGAGAGGAGAGGAGGAGATGAGATGGAGAGGAGATGGAGATGGAGAGGAGAGGAGATGAGGAGATGGAGAGGAGGAGAGGAGATGGAGAGGAGGAGAGGAGATGAGGAGATGGAGAGGAGAGGAGAGGAGGAGATGGAGAGGAGGAGAGGAGATGGAGAGGAGAGGAGAGGAGGAGAGGAGATGAGATGGAGATGAGATGGAGAGGAGAGGAGATGGAGAGGAGATGGAGATGGAGAGGAGAGGAGATGGAGAGGAGATGAGATGGAGAGGAGGAGAGGAGATGAGGAGAGGAGAGGAGATGGAGAGGAGGAGAGGAGATGAGGAGAGGAGAGGAGATGGACCTTCATTAATCCCTGTGGGGAAACTCAGCAGTTGAGCAGCAACAGGGTGAGAGTGAAAAGCAGCACAGATTCAAACAGATTAAAGATGAATACAATTAAAGATACAATTACAATGATATACAGTTAAGTAACTGAGATATATTCACGTGTGTGCCGGCTGGTGTGAAGTTAAATACAAATGAAGCAGAGGGATGTTTATAGTATTTAGTTTATTGGTATCAACAGATGTACACACAGAGAAGCTTCAGCTCAGGGTTTGGACTGAGCCAGGCTCTGCAGGGCGGAGGCCACCTGCTCCGCTGACATGTGGTCCACCGACACGCTGCTCTCCTGACCCAGCTCTAAACAACAACAACAGATATTTAGGGATCATAACAAATATCAGCTAAATGATCTGATCAATCAAAACATTCTTTATTTCATTTGACTCTCAGACCCTTTTTCACGCTGCTGAGGACGCTCTGCTCTGAGACGCTCTGCTCTGAGACGCTCTGCACTGAGACGCTCTGCTCTGAGACGCTCTGCACTGAGACGCTCTGCTCTGAGACGCTGCTGTGGACGCTCTGCTCTGAGACGCTGCTGAGGACGCTCTGCACTGAGACGCTGCTGAGGACGCTCGCTCTGAGACGGCTGTGGACGCTCTGCTCTGAGACGCTGCTGAGGACGCTCTGCACTGAGACGCTGCTGTGGACGCTCTGCTCTGAGACGCTGCTGAGGACGCTCTGCTCTGAGACGCTGCTGTGGACGCTCTGCTCTGAGACGCTGCTGTGGACGCTCTGCTCTGAGACGCTGCTGAGGACGCTCTGCTCTGAGACGCTGCTGTGGACGCTCTGCTCTGAGACGTGCTGTGGACGCTCTGCACTGAGACGCTGCTGAGGACGCTGCTGAGGACGCTCTGCTCTGAGACGCTCTGCTCTGAGACGCTCTGCACTGAGACGCTCTGCTCTGAGACGCTCTGCACTGAGACGCTCTGCTCTGAGACGCTCTGCACTGAGACGCTCTGCTCTGAGACGCTCTGCACTGAGACGCTCTGCTCTGAGACGCTGCTGTGGACGCTCTGCTCTGAGACGCTGCTGTGGACGCTCTGCTCTGAGACGCTGCTGAGGACGCTCTGCACTGAGACGCTGCTGAGGACGCTCTGCTCTGAGACGCTGCTGTGGACGCTCTGCTCTGAGACGCTGCTGAGGACGCTCTGCACTGAGACGCTGCTGTGGACGCTCTGCTCTGAGACGCTGCTGAGGACGCTCTGCTCTGAGACGCTGCTGTGACGCTCTGCTCTGAGACGCTGCTGTGGACGCTCTGCTCTGAGACGCTGCTGAGGACGCTCTGCTCTGAGACGCTGCTGTGGACGCTCTGCTCTGAGACGCTGCTGTGGACGCTCTGCTCTGAGACACTGCTGAGGACGCTCTGCACTGAGACGCTGCTGTGGACGCTCTGCTCTGAGACGCTGCTGTGGACGCTCTGCTCTGAGACGCTGCTGTGGACGCTCTGCTCTGAGACGCTGCTGAGGACGCTCTGCTCTGAGACGCTGCTGAGGACGCTCTGCTCTGAGACGCTCTGCTCTGAGACGCTCTGCACTGAGACGCTCTGCTCTGAGACGCTCTGCACTGAGACGCTCTGCTCTGAGACGCTCTGCACTGAGACGCTCTGCTCTGAGACGCTCTGCTTGAGACGCTCTGCTCTGAGACGCTCTGCTCTGGACGCTCTAGCACTGAGACGCTCTGCACTGAGACGCTCTGCTCTGAGACGCTGCTGTGGACGCTCTGCTCTGAGACGCTGCTGAGGACGCTCTGCTCTGAGACGCTCTGCTCTGAGACGCTCTGCACTGAGACGCTCTGCTCTGAGACGCTCTGCACTGAGACGCTCTGCTCTGAGACGCTCGCCTGAGACGCTCTGCACTGAGACGCTCTGCACTGAGACGCTCTGCACTGAGACGCTCTGCTCTGAGACGCTGCTGTGGACGCTCTGCTCTGAGACGCTGATGAGGACGCTTGCACTGAGACGCTCGCTCTGAGACGCTCTGCACTGAGACGCTGATGAGACGCTCTGCACTGAGACGCTCTGCTCTGAGACGCTCTGCACTGAGACGCTCTGCTCTGAGACGCTCTGCTCTGAGACGCTCTGCACTGAGACGCTTGCTCTGAGACGTGCTGTGGACGCTCTTCTCTGAGACGCTGATGAGGACGCTCTGCACTGAGACGCTCTGCACTGAGACGCTCTGCACTGAGACGCTCTGCTCTGAGACGCTCTGCTCTGAGACGCTGCTGAGGACGCTCTGCTCTGAGACGCTGTGGACGCTCTGCTCTGAGACGCTGCTGTGGACGCTCTGCTCTGAGACGCGCTGTGGACGCTATGCTCTGAGACGCTGCTGAGGACGCTCTGCACTGAGACGCTGCTGTGGACGCTCTGCTCTGAGACGCTGCTGTGGACGCTCTGCTCTGAGACGCTGCTGTGGACGCTCTGCTCTGAGACGCTGCTGAGGACGCTCTGCACTGAGACGCTGCTGAGGACGCTCTGCTCTGAGACGCTGCTGAGGACGCTCTGCACTAACAAGCTGTGGACGCTCTGCTCTGAGACGCTGCTGAGGACGCTCTGCACTGAGACGCTGCTGAGGACGCTCTGCACTGAGACGCTGCTGTGGACACTCGCACTGAGACGCTGCTGAGGACGCTCTGCTCTGAGACGCTGCTGAGGACGCTCTGCACTGAGACGCTGTGAGACGCTCTGCACTGAGACGCTGCTGTGGACGCTCTGCTCTGAGACGCTGCTGAGGATGCTCTGCACTGAGACGCTGCTGAGGACGCTCTGCACTGAGACGCTGCTGAGGACGCTCTGCACTGAGACGCTGCTGTGGACGCTCTGCACTGAGACGCTGCTGTGGACGTCTGCACTGAGACGCTGCTGTGGACGCTCTGCTCTGAGACGCACCTGAGGACGCTATGCACTGAGACGCTGCTGAGGACGCTCTGCACTGAGACGCTGCTGAGGACGCTCTGCTCTGAGACGCCTGAGGACGCTCTGCACTGAGACGCTGCTGAGGACGCTCTGCGACGCTGCTGAGGACGCTCTGCACTGAGGACGCTCTGCACTGAGACGCTGCTGTGGACGCTCTGCACTGAGACGCTGCTGTGGACGCTCTGCACTGAGACGCTGCTGTGGACGCTCTGCACTGAGACGCTGCTGTGGACGCTCTGCACTGAGACGCTGCTGTGGACGTTCTGCACTGAGACGCTGCTGTGGACGCTCTGCACTGACACGCTGCTGTGGACGCTCTGCACTGAGACGCTGCTGTGGACGCTCTGCACTGAGACGCTGCTGAGGACGCTCTGCTCTGAGACGCACTGAGGACGCTCTGCACTGAGACGCTGCTGAGGACGCTCTGCACTGAGACGCTGCTGAGGACGCTCTGCACTGAGACGCTGCTGTGGACGCTCTGCACTGAGACGCTGCTGTGGACGCTCGCACTGAGACGCTGCTGAGGACGCTCTGCTCTGAGACGTTGTGTGGACGCTCTGCACTGAGACGCTGCTGTGGACGCTCTGACTGAGACGCTGCTGTGGACGCTCTGCACTGAGACGCTGCTTGGACGCTCTGCACTGAGACGCTGATGAGGACGCTCTGCACTGAGACGCTGCTGAGGACGCTCTGCTCTGAGACGCTGCTGAGGACGCTCTGCTCTGAGACGCTGCTGAGGACGCTCTGCACTGAGACTGCTGAGGACGCTCTGCTCTGAGACGCTGCTGAGGACGCTCTGCTCTGAGACGCTGCTGTGGACGCTCTGCACTGAGACGCTGCTGAGGACGCTCTGCACTGAGACGCTGCTGAGGACGCTCTGCTCTGAGACGCTGCTGAGGACGCTCTGCACTGAGACGCTGCTGAGGACGCTCTGCCTGAGACGCTGCTGTGGACGCTCTGCACTGAGACGCTGTGAGGACGCTCTGCACTGAGACGCTGCTGAGGACGCTCTGCACTGAGACGCTGCTGAGGACGCTCTGCACTGAGACGCTGCTGAGGACGCTCTGCTGAGACGCTGCTGAGGACGCTCTGCACTGAGACGCTGCTGAGGACGCTCTGTTATTATCTCCACAGTATTAAAAAACAGGGCTGTGGAAGTAGAGTAATGAATGTAATATAGCAGTGGTACGTAGCGGGCCCAGAGCCGGGCCTGGACTCCAGAACACTCTTGATCCGGATCGGGAAGTCTGGGTTGGACGTCTTCAGGGAAACATAATGCTGCTCCACAAAGTCCTGTGAATACACATTAAATACACATTAAATACACATTAACACACATTACTATACTCGTAATACACATTATAACATGATGTTCGCTGTTTGCTCTGTTAACAGTTAGCTGTTACCTCTGTTAGCTCTGTTAGCTGTTACCTCTGTTAGCTCTGTTAGCTGTTAGCTGTTACCTCTGTTAGCTGTACCTCTGTTAGCTGTTTACCTCTGTTAGCTGTTAGCTCTGTTAGCTGTTACCGCCTCTGTTAGCTCTGTTAGCTTGTTACCTCTGTTAGCTGTTAGCTGTTAGCTGTTACCTCTGTTAGCTCTGTTAGCTCTGTTAGCTGTACCTCTGTTAACTATGTTAGCTGTTAACTATGTTAGCTCTGTTAGCTGTTAACTATGTTAGCTCTGTTAGCTGTTCCTCTGTTAATATGTTAGCTGTTAACTATGTTAGCTATGTTAGCTGTTACCTCTGTAACCTATGTTAGTTGTTAGCTGTTAGCTCTGTTAGCTCTGTTAACTGTTAGCTCTGTTAGTTGTTACCTCTGTTAGCTGTTAGCTGTTACCTCTGTTAGCTCCGTTTACTGTTACCTCTGTAACCTATGTAGTTATGTTAGCTGTTAGCTGTTAGCTCTGTTTACTGTTACCTCTGTTAACTGTTAGCTCTGTTAACTGTTACCTCTGTTAACTGTTAGCTCTGTTAGCTCTGTTTACTGTTACCTCTGTTAACTGTTAGCTCTGTTAGCTGTTAGCTCTGTTAACTGTTAGCTCTGTTTACTGTTACCTCTGTTTACTGTTACCTCTGTTTACTGTTACCTCTGTTAACTGTTCCTCTGTTAACTGTTAGCTCTGTTAGCTGTTAGCTCTGTTAGCTGTTAGCTCTGTTAGCTGTTACCTCTGTTAACTGTTAGCTCTGTTAGCTGTTACCTCTGTTAACTGTTAGCTCTGTTAGCTGTTCCTCTGTTAGCTGTTAGCTCTGTTTACTGTTACCTCTGTTAACTGTTAGCTCTGTCAACTGTTAGCTCTGTCAGCTGTTAGCTCTGTTAGCTGTTAGCTCTGTTAGCTGTTACCTCTGTTAGCTGTTACCTCTGTTAGCTGTTACCTCTGTTAGCTGTTAGCTCTGTTTACTGTTAGCTCTGTTTACTGTTACCTCTGTCAGCTGTTACCTCTGTTAGCTGTTAGCTCTGTTAGCTGTTACCTCTGTTAGCTGTTACCTCTGTTAGCTGTTACCTCTGTTAGCTGTTACCTCTGTTAGCTGTTACCTCTGTTAGCTGTTAGCTCTGTTTACTGTTAGCTCTGTTTACTGTTACCTCTGTCAGCTGTTACCTCTGTTAGCTGTTAGCTCTGTTAGCTGTTACCTCTGTTAGCTGTTACCTCTGTTAGCTGTTACCTCTGTTAGCTGTTACCTCTGTTTACTGTTACCTCTGTTAACTGTTAGCTCTGTCAACTGTTAGCTCTGTCAGCTGTTAGCTCTGTTAGCTGTTACCTCTGTTAGCTGTTACTCTGTTAGCTGTTACCTCGTTAGCTGTTACTCTGTTTACTGTTACCTCTGTCAGCTGTTACCTCTGTCAGCTGTTACCTCTGTTAGCTGTTACCTCTGTCAGCTGTTACCTCTGTTAGCTGTTACCTCTGTTAGCTGTACCTCTGTTTATTGTTAGCTCTGTTAACTGTTAGCTCTGTTAACTGTTACCTCTGTTAGCTGTTACCTCTGTAACCTATGCTAGCTCTGTTGGCTGTTAGCTCTGTTAGCTGTTAACTCTGTTTGCTTTGTTAGCTCTGTTACCTGATAGCTGTGTTAGCTGTTAGCTCTGTTAACTATTAGCTCTGTTAACTGTTACCTCTGTAACCTATGCTAGCTCTGTTGGCTGTTAGCTCTGTTAGCTGTTAACTCTGTTTGCTGTTACCTCTGTAACCTATGTTTGTTATGTTAGCTGTTAGCTCTGTTAGCTGTTAACTCTGTTTGCTGTTACCTGTTAGCTCTGTTTACTGTTACCTGTTAGCTCTGTTTACTGTTACCTCTGTAACCTATGTTACCTCTGTTTACTGTTAGCTCTGTTAACTGTTAGCTCTGTTAACTGTTAGCTCTGTTAACTGTTAGCTCTGTTTACTGTTACCTCTGTAACCTATGTTACCTCTGTTTACTGTTAGCTCTGTAAACTGTTAGCTCTGTTAACTGTTAGCTCTGTTTACTGTTACCTCTGTAACCTATGTTACCTCTGTTTACTGTTAGCTCTGTAAACTGTTAGCTCTGTTAACTGTTAGCTCTGTTTACTGTTAGCTCTGTTAACTGTTAGCTCTGTTAACTGTTAGCTCTGTTAACTGTTAGCTCTGTTAACTGTTAGCTCTGTTTACTGTTAGCTCTGTTAACTGTTAGCTCTGTTAACTGTTAGCTCTGTTAACTGTTAGCTCTGTTTCTGTTAGCTCTGTTTACTGTTACCTCTGTTAACTGTTAGCTCTGTTACTGTTAGCTCTGTTAACTGTTAGCTCTGTTAACTGTTAGCTCTGTTCTGTTAGCTCTGTTTACGTTAGCTCTGTTTACTGTTACCTCTGTAACCTATGTTACCTCTGTTACTGTTAGCTCTGTAAACTGTTAGCTCTGTTTACTGTTAGCTCTGTTTACTGTTAGCTCTGTTTACTGTTAGCTCTGTTAACTGTTAGCTCTGTTAACTGTTAGCTCTGTTTACTGTTAGCTCTGTTTACTGTTACCTCTGTTAACTGTTAGCTCTGTTTACTGTTACCTCTGTAACCTATGTTACCTCTGTTTACTGTTAGCTCTGTAAACTGTTAGCTCTGTTAACTGTTAGCTCTGTTTACTGTTACCTCTGTAACCTATGTTACCTCTGTTTACTGTTAGCTCTGTAAACTGTTAGCTCTGTTAACTGTTAGCTCTGTTTACTGTTACCTCTGTAACCTATGTTACCTCTGTTTACTGTTAGCTCTGTAAACTGTTAGCTCTGTTTACTGTTAGCTCTGTTTACTGTTAGCTCTGTTAACTGTTAGCTCTGTAAACTGTTAGCTCTGTTAACTGTTAGCTCTGTTTACTGTTACCTCTGTTAACTGTTAGCTCTGTTTACTGTTAGCTCTGTAACCTATGTTAGTTATGTTAGCTGTTAGCTCTGTTAGCTGTTACCTGTTGCTCCGTTTACTGTTAGCTCTGTAACCTATGTTACCTCTGTTAGCTGTTACCTCTGTAACCTATGCTAGCTCTGTTGGCTGTTAGCTCTGTTAGCTGTTAACTCTGTTTGCTTTGTTAGCTCTGTTACCTCTGATAGCTGTGTTAGCTGTTAGCTCTGTAAACTGTTAGCTCTGTTAACTGTTACCTCTGTAACCTATGCTAGCTCTGTTGGCTGTTAGCTCTGTTAGCTGTTAGCTCTGTTATTGGGTCATTCTCTAGGGTAATGCTAATGCTAAGCTAACAGGCAGAGGGTGTATCCCTGGTTCTGGGTTAGCGGCAGATCACGGCTCTGCGGCCCGGCTCGCAGCTCACCTTGCCCCCTGACTGGCTCCAGAGGTCTGGCAGAGATGGAGGCGGATCTCCGCAGATTCCTGCCCAAAGAGGAGCCGATACTTCTGACCGCTGCAGCCGCCATGTTAGCTTCTGGTGTCAAGGACGGGAGGAGGGTTTATTAGACCTGAGTTCAGACTGACAGGCAACCATTCAGTGTTGATGCCTCTACCTGCAAAGATCCAAAGGCTTAATCATCAGATGCACAGCAGCTATAGTGTAGATATACAAATCTGCAACATAAATATATATAAACACAAAACAATAAAGCGTATCAAAATACAATAAAAATAGTGCAAGAACATCTTAGAGCAGGGAACAGATTATAAATGAAATAGAACAGATTACGTTGCAGACCAATGTGAAGTAATGCAGGGGAAGTGAGATATAAACATGTCAGATAAATACAATAAGCTAATGTAATGAATGTTGTCAGAGAGGTCGTGCTGGAGTCTGTGTACATGTAGAATAAGATAAACAAGATCAGAATGTAAAGTTAAATACTGCTTGTAGTAATACATCAATAACCTTTCAAGATGAAGGTAAATAGCATCAAAATATAGTTTGAGCAGTCATTGAGCAGAATGATAAACAGTATTTACATTATTGGATGCATTCAATTCAAATGGGGGAATCATTTCTTTTGTAATTCTTGAAAACATTTCTAAACGTCTCTTCATTACTGCTTGGTCTTAAACATGATGCAATATGCAACCTGTGTTTTTACACACACACTAAATATTATTCATACATCATGTTGAATAATCTCTGATGCCCAGAGGATATTCAAAATACAACTCTGAGAATGTATTCCATGGATACTTTTACTGAAAACCTAACTTTGCTTTCCTGACTGCTTTTCAAACTAAACGTACCGTACCTTTAACGGCCCGTGTCGGGTCTCTGCCGGCTGTAAATGATTGACGTGAACACAGCAGGACGGAGGCGTTTTTGTTGGCGTTAGCGGACGTGATAGCTTAGCCCAGCAAGCTAGCCTTAGCTTTATATTAAATACACAGAAACAACAGTGGTCTGAACATCATTCTGAGAACGAGGAGATGTGAATGTCTAACTGTTTCTTTGACACAAGTTGCTGGAAGAGGCGTTGCTTTATTTAGTGACAGGATGATTTGGTACAAACATCTGGACACCAGAAGCAGAATGAAGGGTTTATACAGGTAAGACTTTCAAGATGTTTGATTCTATATTCAAAGGCAGCTGAGTTATAAACATGACTGTGAACTAATGAAGGATGAAGGTGATCCTCCAGAGATCAACAGCCGGTAGCTTCGCGGGTTCTGCAGTCTGTTTCTCGTTGAGAGTTCGTTAGCGTTAGCAGAAAGTGAGCAAGCTGCACATGCGTCATCACAAGTGAAGATTAAAACATATTTAGTGTTTTTTTACAATCCGGCGGGTTTCCTGTCAGTCCGGCCCTCCCTGTTCCGCCGCAGGAGATCTTTCCGTCGTTTCTCGTTCAGAAGCTGCTGGATTCGTTTGTTTTGTGTTCGCTCGCGGACTGGCGGCATCCGCGGCACAAAGTAATTCTGCTGCGCCCGGTCTCCGTCCAATCCCACGATCCGATACGGGACCTCGTCCACCGAGTTGTTCTCCTTCTTAGAAGACAGCGGGAAGAAGGAAGACGCTGGTTCGGTTTTAGTTTGACGGATCCTCCCTCCAGATGTCCTGTTCGGAGAAGATGTGGCGACGATGACAGCTGGTGTTATTATTGTGGCGGACGTCCTGAACAAAGCCGGGGTCGGACTTTGAGCTCTAGCTGTCTCTGTTGTAGCAGGACGCCTTGTAGTGGTAGTTTTCCTCCTGAATACATGTGGTGGAGCAGTTCTTCTTGGATGCCTTGTAGTGGTATTTTTCCTCCTGAATACATGTGGTGGAGCAGTTCTTCTTGGACGCCTTGTAGTGGTAGTTTTCCTCCTGAATACATGTGGTGGAGCAGTTCTTCTTGGACGCCTTGTAGTGGTTCTAGTAGTGGTTGTAGTAGTAGTAGTAGGAATAGTCGTAGTAGGAAGTAGTAGTCGGAATAGTAGTAGGAATAGTCGTAGTAGGAATAGTAGTAGTAGGAATAGTAGTAGTCGGAATAGTAGTAGTAGGAATAGTCGTAGTAGGAATAGTAGTAGTAGGAATAGTAGTCGGAATAGTCGTAGTAGGAATAGTCGTAGTAGAATAGTAGTAGTAGGAAGTAGTAGTCGGAATAGTAGTAGTAGAATAGTCGTAGTAGGAATAGTAGTAGTAGGAATAGTAGTAGTCGGAATGGTAGTAGTCGGAATAGTCGTAGTAGGAATAGTAGTAGTAGGAATAACATCAGGAGCTTCAGAGGAAAACGAAGGTTCCTCGTAGGACTATTCGTCGTAATCGCTGTAGTCAACGTACACAAAGTCGGTGCTGCTTCCACTGGTCGGGGGTGGAGTTTCAGTAGAGCGGGGGGTGGCATACTGGTGAAGATGCTGCTGTCCGTCCAGGAAGAGGTGGGCACTGAAGTCATGGTCTCCGTGGTTAAACCAAACAAACTAAGAAGACAAAAAGAAGAGCGTCAGTGAGATCAGGACGGCTTAAAAACAGTTGTTGATCTATAGCTGTGTTTCCACCTAGAGTTCCCTTACTTTTAAGAGCCAGGAAATACTTTTGAGGATCTGAAAGGTTTCTTGAAAAATAAATCCCTGGAAAGAAAATTACCAGGAACTTCTGGGTGGAAACATAGCTTAGTGCACTGAATTTCAAAGTATCACCTCCTACCAACATATTCAACTACGTCATCATAATCAAACAAAAAGCAAAGGTCATCAAATCAACAACATAAAGTATTCCTGGTTACCCTGACCTGCTGTCGGTGGTCGACGGGAACGTGCTGCTGAAGTGGCCTGAGTCTTTAAAGTTGATGTTGGTAAAGATGCCAGAGTTGGTGGAGTTTGTGGAGTTGTCGATGCTGGTGGAGGTGTAAGAGATGGGGAAGTTTTCGGTGTTGTAGGAGTTGGTGGATTTGGTGGAGTTGTCAGAGTTGGTGGAGTTTTCAGAATAGGTGGAGTTGTCAGAGTTGGTGGAGTTGGTGGAGTTGTCAGAGTTGGTGGAGTTTTCAGAATAGGTGGAGTTGTCAGAGTTGGTGGAGTTGCTAAGGTTCCCCTCGCTGCAGGACTTGCAGCACATCTGACGGTATCCGGCGATGGAGCAGTACCGGCTCAACGTCTCCATCCGACAAAACACTGAGCGGTCACCACGGCATCGCTGCCCTGAAGACAGAAAAGATCAACATGGACATCAACCCCAAAGAATTGGAGAAAGTATAAATGCAGAGAGGAAGAGGAGTGTGTTTACTGGAGGAGATCTTTGGAGCTGGGAAGGCTGGGTTGGACCTGGACAGCCACTGAATGATGGCGTTCTTCTGGTCTCCTGCAGGGCAAACAAGCGGTGAGCGACAACAACACAGACTGCAACTCTTTGTCAGTGCACTTATATTTGCTTCTGATTGGTCAAGGCCTACCGCTACAAGGAGGGGGCTGGCAGGTGCGGGTTGTGATTGGTCGAGGGTCGCTGCAGTTTTGGGCTGAACCTCCAGGACTGGAACACACAACCTGACGCTCCTGAGTCCCGTTTCCACAGGATACTGAACACTGCAAACACAAACATGCTGATCAGATTCAGATGTTCAGAATCTAGAATTATCAGGATTTGGGGTCAACAAACCTCCAAAGGGTAATAGTAACTCATAGTAACTGTACGAGTAAGAAGATAGTCAAGAAATGAGAAAATGAGATTCACCAGAAAGAAGGTAAAGTTAGTCCAGAAAGGTGTAGGTAGTCTAGACAGACGAAAGGAATTTTGACAGGTCAGAGAAGGGATCAAGAGGAACTGAGAGGTAATACAGAAAAAAGTGAGAGGAAGTCCAGAAAGAAGTGAGAGGGAGTCCAGAAAGAAGTGAGAGGTAGTCCAGAAAGAAGTGAGAGGCAGTCCAGAAAGAAGTGACAGGCATTCCAGAAAGAAGTGAGAGGGAGTACAGAAAGAAGTGACAGGCATTCCAGAAAGAAGTGAGAGGGAGTACAGAAAGAAGTGAGAGGTAGTCCAGAAAGAAGTGAGAGGTAGTCCAGAAAGAAGTGAGAGGTAGTCCAGAAAGAAGTGAGAGGTAGTCCAGAAATAACTTAGTCTATACATTCCCTTGTGGTAAATCATCCTTGTGAATATTCCCCTAGCTTCCCTTAGCGTACCGGGGTCCAGGGTCCAGCCCTCCAGGCAGCGGGGCAGGGGGTGCGGTTGCAGGTTCTCTTCCCCTCCGGTCGGTCCTCTCCACACAGTTTGCTGTGCACTGAGTGCGGCTGCTTCCCAGCGCTGGCCTCCTGCTGGCAGCCGACCCAGCGGCGCTGCCACCCCGTCTGACCACAGGAGGCGCTGCAGTCCTCCCACTCCCCGGTCACCCAGCTGAGGGCAGGAACAGCAAGATTTTAGACCATAAGCAATTTTTTTTTACTTTGTTTATTGTGTTTTTTCAACAGCATACAGTTATTCTATCAGAGCATGTCTCAAAAGTAGGTAAACAAATCTTCACTTTATAGAAAAATAGGTAGAGTAACAATGTAAATACTGCTTAACACCAGGGCCAACAAAATCCATCCGTGGGGTCTCTTAAACCTTGTGTCATCATATCATATCATTGTATTTCCACATGGATATTTTTTTACTTTTTTATGCTATTTTATTTCTATTTCAGAAATATTTTGGATTGTTTATTTCTAGTCTTTTAATTTCTCTTATTTACATTGCCTTGTGTTTTTATGCTGCTGCAACGCAAACATTTCCCATTTCAATAAAGTACTTCTTATCTTATCCTCCAATTTAATCCGCCATTTAATCAGCAATGCACCAGGAGGATCTGGCTTTTGACGGGAATTACTTTGTTTGTTTTGATTCACGTCACGCCCAAAACGCACCTATAAATAATTCAGAAAGTGGATGGAAAAATAATGGAACTGCTTTGCAACCACCCCTTGCATATTACTTTTACAGTGACGAGTTGCAGGTGTTACCGTGGCGTTACTGTGACGTTACCGTGACGTTACCGCAACGTTACCGTAACGAGCTGCAGGTCTCCGTGTTGCAGGTGCGGCTGATGGCTCTCGGTTTGTTGATGTTGGAGCAGAACGTCCTTTGAACCATTTTCCCGTCAGCTTTCCTCCTGCAGCCGAACCTCGTGTACTGCTTCCCTGGCAACAAGACAACACCGTTAAACTCCGCCTACCTGCACCGCGGTCAGGTACTTGTTAACTCTTCCTGTCAGGTACATGTTAGCGCTTCCTGCACCGCCGTCAGTACGCTTCCTGCACCGCCGTCAGTACGCTTCCTGTACATGTTAACCGGCAGCAGCGTTGTTTACCTCCCCCACAGGGCTTGGAGCACTGAGACCACTTCTTCAGCGCCCACTCGTAGAAGATGGCGTCCTCCTGCAGCAGGTTGGACTCCAGCGAGGACTGGAGGCCGTCCGGGATGATGTATTTGTAGGAAACCGTGACCTTGGACTCACCGTGGGAACGAACCTGAGGGACAGAAACACGGGAGGCGCATTTTTACTGATTAACGAACAAATACAATCAGATGTTTCTGCCATCCCATTAAGAAATCAAAGGACCTCTCTCCAGAACACATTTGAGAACAGGGTTTTAAGTGCCTGCGGCTCAGTGAGGCGTTTTCAGTGTTGTTGGACTTGTTTTCAGGTGTTGGTGGACTGACCATGAGCAGGACTCCGTACTTCAGGGGTCCGGTGGTCTGGATGGACTCCTGCTCATCAGTGTTGCTGTACTCCCACATCGCCCCCTTCTCAATCACCACCCGGGACTCAGGGAGCTCCGCCTCAGCGTTCAGGAAGAGGTGACCGGTCTCCGTGTTGGTCATCGCTTGAAACAATAAAGACACTCGGTTTAACTGGAGCAGGAAGACAAGCTACAGACGATCCTTCCTACATCCTCCCCTCCTTCATCCTCCCCTCATTCATCCTCCGCTGCTCACCCAGGATGTGAGGAGTCCCTCTGAATTCCTGGATCAGGAGGTGTCGTGCTCCTTTCGGGATCTCCAGGATCTTCAGATATCCTGTAGAAAAAAATGTGTGAGTCTAAAAGGGGTCGTTTTAACACCACTTTATGATTTCTGAAGTAGAAAGCTAAAGGAACTACGGCAAGGTCACATGACTTCACGTCACCACCGCTAAGCTAAAGACGGCTAATGTTGGGCTATATAGGAACTACAGCACGGTCACATGACTTCACGTCACCACCGCTAAGCTAAAGACGGCTAATGTTGGGCTATATAGGAACTACAGCACGGTCACATGACTTCACGTCACCACCGCTAAGCTAAAGGTGGCTAATGTTGGGCTATAAAGGAACTACAGCACGGTCACATGACTTCACGTCACCACCGCTAAGCTAAAGGGGCTAATGTTGGGCTATAAAGGAACTACAGCACGGTCACATGACTTCACGTCACCACCGCTAAGCTAAAGACGGCTAATGTTGGGCTATAAAGGAACTACAGCACGGTCACATGACTTCACGTCACCACCGCTAAGCTAAAGACGGCTAATGTTGGGCTATATAGGAACTACAGCACGGTCACATGACTTCACGTCACCACCGCTAAGCTAAAGGTGGCTAATGTTGGGCTATAAAGGAACTACAGCACGGTCACATGACTTCACGTCACCACCGCTAAGCTAAAGGCGGCTAATGTTGGGCTATAAAGGAACTACAGCACGGTCACATGACTTCACGTCACCACCGCTAAGCTAAAGGAGGCTAATGTTGGGCTATAAAGGAACTACAGCACGGTCACATGACTTCACGTCACCACCGCTAAGCTAAAGGTGGCTAATGTTGGGCTATAAAGGAACTACAGCACGGTCACATGACTTCACGTCACCACCGGCGAGCTAAAGGCGGCTAAGGTAAGCGTGGTGATGTCACCTGGCTTCCTGGTGCTGCGGGTGAAGTTGCCCTTGATGATCTTGCAGCTGGAGTTGTCTCCTCCACAGACTCCACAGCGGTCCTCCTGCAGGTCGGAGGCGATCTGACCGTCACAGCCCACATGCTGGGGGGGGGGGGACACTAGCATTAGCACAGAGGAAGAACTGCACTGACATGTACTTCCTGTTCCTGAAAACATGTCAGTTTTGGATTAGTAAAGTACGAAGAGCATCAGGGTCACGTGATGTGGGGGGATGTGACCACAGGTAAGGGATGTGACCACATGTAAGGGATGTGACAGGTAAATACAAGTTTAGAGATCTTACTTTAATCTCAAAAGTCTGATCTTTTGTCACATCCTAAAACATTTTTTTAATTTGACCCTAATCCTCTTCTGTCTGTTACTCTTTATTTTTATTCTATTACTAATGTGCGCTTCTCATTATATTCAACACGTTAGCTTACTCTTTATTATTGCTTCCCTTTTTTACTTGCCATGCCAATTTAGCTGTAACACCATAAATGTCCCGCTGTGGGACGAATGAAGGCTTTCTGAGATCTGCACTGACTGACCCACAGATCATCAACTCAAGATTCAATTCAAAGGTTTTATCATCATATGAACATAAGGCTCATAAGGATCATAAGGCTCATGATGCTCATAATGCTCATAACGCTCATAAGTCTCATGAGGATCATAAGGCTCATAAGGGTCATAAGACTCATAAGGCTCATGAGTCTCATGAGGATCATAACGCTCATAAGGCTCATAAGTCTCATAATGCTCATAAGGGTCATAATGTTCATAAGACTCATAAGACTCATAAGTCTCATAAGACTCATGAGGCTCATAAGGCTCATGAGACTCATAAGACTCATGAGGCTCATGAGACTCATAAGGCTCATAAGACTCATAAGTCTCATAAGACTCATGAGGCTCATGAAGCTCATAATGCTCATAAGACTCATAAGGCTCATAAAGCTCATAAGACTCATGAGGCTCATAAGGGTCATAACGCTCATAAGACTCACAAGTCTCATAAGGCTCATAAGACTCACAAGTCTCATAAGGCTCATCAGGCTCAAGTCTCATAAGGCTCATAAGTCTCATAAGCCTCATGAGGCTCATAAGGCTCATGAGACTCATAAGACTCATGAGGCTCATGAGACTCATGAGACTCATAAGGCTCATAAGACTCATAAGGCTCATGAGTCTCATGAGGCTCATGAGGCTCATGAGACTCATAAGACTCATAAGGCTCATAAGGCTCATGAGGCTCATGAGACTCATAAGGCTCATGAGACTCATGAGGCTCATGAGACTCATAAGGGTCATGAGGCTCATGAGGCTAATAAGGCTCATGAGGCTAATGAGGCTCATGAGGCTCATAAGGCTAATAAGGCTCATGAGGCTCATGAGGCTAATAAGGCTCATGAGGCTCATAACGCTCATAATGCTCATAAGGCTCATGAGGCTCATAAGGCTCATGAGGCTCATAAGACTCATGAGTCTCATGAGGCTCATGAGACTCATAAGACTCATAAGGCTCATAAGACTCATGAGGCTCATGAGGCTCATGAGGCTCATGAGACTCATAAGACTCATGACGCTCATGAGGCTCATAATGCTCATAATGCTCATGAGGCTCATAATGCTCATAATGCTCATGAGGCTCATAATGCTCATGAGGCTCATAATGCTCATAATGCTCATGAGGCTCATGAGGCTCATAATGCTCATGAGGCTCATGAGGCTCATAATGCTCATGAGGCTCATGAGGCTCATAATGCTCATAATGCTCATGAGGCTCATGAGGCTCATAAGGCTCATAATGCTCATGAGGCTCATGAGGCTCATAAGGCTCATAAGGCTCATGAGGCTCATAATGCTCATAATGCTCATGAGGCTCATGAGGCTCATAAGGCTCATAATGCTCATGAGGCTCATGAGGCTCATGAGGCTCATAACGCTCATGAGGCTCATAAGGCTCATGAGGCTCATGAGGCTCATAATGCTC
This sequence comes from Dissostichus mawsoni, assembly GCA_011823955.1. Lineage (NCBI taxonomy): Eukaryota > Metazoa > Chordata > Actinopteri > Perciformes > Nototheniidae > Dissostichus > Dissostichus mawsoni. Next base: position 289,237 of record JAAKFY010000117.1, read on the forward strand.
ATAATGCTCATGAGGCTCATGAGGCTCATAAGGCTCATGAGGCTCATGAGGCTCATAAGGCTCATAAGGCTCATGAGGCTCATAATGCTCATAATGCTCATGAGGCTCATAAGGCTCATGAGGCTCATAATGCTCATGAGGCTCATGAGGCTCATAAGGCTCATGAGGCTCATGAGGCTCATGAGGCTCATAATGCTCATAATGCTCATGAGGCTCATGAGGCTCATAAGGCTCATGAGCCTCATGAGGCTCATGAGGCTCATAAGGCTCATGAGGCTCATGAGGCTCATAATGCTCATAATGCTCATGAGGCTCATGAGGCTCATAAGGCTCATAATGCTCATGAGGCTCATGAGGCTCATGAGGCTCATAACGCTCATGAGGCTCATAATGCTCATAATGCTCATGAGGCTCATGAGGCTCATAATGCTCATGAGGCTCATGAGGCTCATGAGGCTCATGAGGCTCATAAGGCTCATAAGCCTCATGAGCATTATGAGCCTCATGAGCCTCATGAGCCTTATGAGCCTCATGAGCGTTATGAGCCTCATGAGCCTCATGAGCCTCATGAGCATTATGAGCCTCATGAGCGTTATGAGCCTCATGAGCCTCATGAGCATTATGAGCCTCATGAGCCTCATGAGCCTCATGAGGCTCATGAGGCTCATGAGGCTCATGAGGCTCATGAGGCTCATGATGCTCATGAGCCTCATGAGCATTATGAGCCTCATGAGCCTCATGAGGCTCATAATGCTCATAATGCTCATAAGGCTCATGAGGCTCATAATGTGTCTTGAGGGTCTAAGGTTTGGGATCCAGGACAAAGACAGAGTGACTGAAGCAGAATAATAAAGACCTCACACCTCCTTGGACGCAGACGCTGTGTGGGTCGCTGTAGGAGCACGGCGTCCCATCATGCACCTGCCGGCCATCAGAACCACCGCCGCCGTCTCCTGGGAGACGCAGGACAGACGGCAGCGCTCATCCGCTGCAGGGAGACGAGACATGGGACATGTGACATGGGACATGTCTATTATAAGGAGATTCGCTAGAGTACATCCATGTAATATAAACATTAAATAATATTCATTTATAAATATAATGTGAAAGACAACGTAGCGTATATGTTCAGAGTTTAAAGAGTTAAAGAGAGGAGAGAGAATAACAGATTCCACACACACACACACACACACACAGGAACCTTTAATCTAGTGTGTATTATGAGTGTGTACAGTGTGTACTTACGGTCGGGATGTTGATGAGGAAGCCAGTGATGTTTGATTCCTTCGTGTTCGAAGAACGGTTCCAGGCTTTACACTGATCCTCCCTGACACACACACACACACACACACACACACACACACACACACACACACACGTTATTTGCACACATAACAACCTTGGGATATATGTATATTCTGTGTAAAATAATTATTCTGCTGAATGCTTATTGTTTTTGCCCAACACCTGTAGTATAACACTGTGCAATATACATATATCTTATATACTAGTTATTAGAGTATATATAATAGTAGTATAGTTTTTATTTCAATGATGTTCTTTACTCTTTATTTCACTCTTATCTAAACGTTTGTTTGTATCTGTAAGAAGGTTCTGTTTAAATAAAGTGTATTTATTAAATCCTACAGGTGTGTCCCCACCTGTAGTCTGTGAGGGGGGGGCAGTCCTCTCGCTGGCACACCTGGAACTCAAAGCTGTTCCCGGGGCGGGTCGCCCCCCGTTGTTCGGCCTGAGGAAACAACAAGGTTCAAGGCTTTTATTGGTCCTCCGTACACAGCAGCTACAGTGGAGATATATCAATGCAGATCTGAGGCCCCGCCAACGGAACACAATACAACAGATAACAGATCTCTTATCTGTTGCATTGTGTTGCGCTGTGGGAGGAGCCTGTGACTCAGATTTCATTGGCATATCTAAACTGTAGCTGCTGTACAAATGAGAATAAAAGCCTTGAATATTGAATGTTAGTGTCTCCTGATTGGTTGGTGAGATGATTGACAGCTGACTCACGCGGGGTCGTCGCAGTGGTGCGCCCTGTAGCGCACGCCCCCCCCGCAGCTCCGCGAGCACGGGCCGAACGGGCTCCAGGGCCCCAACCGCCATCTTGTTTCAGGAGTCAGGGGTCAGACGCATGCAGAGGCCCCGGAAACAGTGCTGTTACCATGGAGACAGGGAGCAGACACACGTTACTCTGTATGCTAAGCTACGCTAGCTGTTTCCTCTTGCTGACACTCTTCATGCTGCTAAGATATGACGACTCAACTTCGTCACGCCCCACATTCTTAACATCCTGAGAAAAAGTAAAGTCATAATAAAGTGTTCTGGGTCTCACCCTCCCCGGTCCACACTTGGTGCCGTGCAGCGCCGGGCCCTTCTTGGTCTTACAGTAGAACGGGTTGCTGTACTCGCTGCACCACAGCTGCTTGCAGGGTCCAGGGTGTGTACTGCACACACACAATCACATCAACACACACACACACAATCACATCACCACACACACACACATCACATCACACACACACACAATCACATCACACACACACACACAATCACATCAACACACACACATCACATCAACACAACACAATCACATCACACACACAATCACATCACACAACAATCACATAACACACACACACAATCACATCAACACACACACACAATCACATCACACACACAAACAATCACATCAACACACACACACAATCACATCACACACACACAATCACATCACACACACACACACAATCACATCAACACACACACACAATCACATCAACACACACACACACAATCACATCAACACACACAATCACATCAACACACACACACACATCACATCACACACACACACACAATCACATCAACACACACACACAATCACATCAACACACACACAATCACATCAACACACACACACAATCACATCAACACACACAACAATCACATCACACACACACACATCACATCAACACACACACAATCACATCAACACACACACAATCACATCAACACACACACACAATCACATCAACACACACACACAATCACATCAACACACACACACAATCACATCAACACACACACACAATCACATCAACACACACACAATCACATCAACACACACCAATCACATCAACACACACACCCAATCACATCAACACACACAATCACATCAACACACACACAATCACATCAACACACACACACATCACATCACACACACACACAATCACATCACACACACACAATCACATCAACACACACAATCACATCACACACACACACAATCACATCAACACACACACACAATCACATCAACACACACACACAATCACATCAACACACACACAATCACATCAACACACACCACACAATCACATCAACACACACACAATCACATCAACACACACAATCACATCAACACACACACAATCACATCAACACACACACCAAATCACATCAACACACACACACAATCACATCAACACACACACAATCACATCAACACACACACACACACATCAACACACACAATCACATCAACACACACACACATCACATCAACACACACACAATCACATCAACACACACACAATCACATCAACACACACACACACAATCACATCACACACACAATCACATCACACACACACAATCACATAACACACACACACAATCACATCAACACACACACACACACACACAATCACATCAACACACACACATCACATCAACACACACACATCACATCAACACATACACACAATCACATCACACACACAATCACATCAACACACACACACACAATCACATCAACACACACACACACAATCACATCAACACACACACACACACACACATCAACACACACACACAATCACATCAACACACACACACAATCACATCAACACACACAAACAATCACATCAACACACACACAATCACATCAAGACACCAATCACATCAACACACACACACACACAATCACATCAACACACAATCACATCACCACACACAATCACATCAACACAACACACACAATCACATCAACACACACACACAATCATATCAACACACACACACAATCACATCAACACACACACCACACAATCACATCAACACACACACACACACAATCACATCAACACACACACACAATCACATCAATACACACACACACAATCACATCAACACACACATCACATCACACACACACACACAATCACATCACACACACACACAATCACATCAACACACACACACAATCACATCAACACACACAATCACATCACACACACACACAATCACATCAACACACACACACAATCACATCAACACACACACAATCACATCACACACACACCACACATCACATCACACACACACACAATCACATCAACAAACACACACACAATATCATCAACACACACACACACAATCACATCAACACACAATCACATCACACACACACGCACACACTCACATCAACACACACACAATCACATCAACACACACACAATCACATCAACACACACACAATCACATCAACACACAATCACATCACACACACACACAATCACATCAACACACAATCACATCAACACACACAAACAATCACATCAACACACACACACACAATCACATCAACACACACACACAATCACTCAACACACACACAGACACACACTCACATCAACACACACACAATCACATCAACACACACACACACAATCACATCAACACACACACACAATCACATCAACACACACACACACACACAATCACATCAACACACACACACACACAATCACATCAACACACACAATCACATCAACACACACACACAATCACATCAACACACACACAATCACATCAACACACACACAATCACATCAACACACACACAATCACATCAACACACCACACAATCACATCAACACACACACACAATCACATCAACACACACACACAATCACATCAACACACACACAATCACATCAACACACACACACAATCACATCAACACACACAATCACATCAACACACACACACAATCACATCAACACACACACAATCACATCAACACACACACAATCACATCAACACACACACACACAATCACATCAACACACACAATCACATCAACACACACACAATCACATCAACACACACACAATCACATCAACACACACACACCACAATCACATCAACACACACAATCACATCAACACACACACAATCACATCAACACACACCACAATCACATCAACACACAATCACATCAACACACACACACACAATCACATCAACACACACACACACAATCACATCAACACACACCAACAGATCACACATCAACACACACACAATCACATCAACACACACACACACAATCACATCACACACACACAACAATCACAATCAACACAACACAATCACATCAAGACACACAATCACATCAACACACACACACACACAATCACATCAACACACAATCACTCACACACACACAATCACATCAACACACACACAATCACATCAACACACACACACAATCATATCAACACACACACACACAATCACATCAACACACACACCCACACACACACCTCACATCACACACACACACACACAATCACTCAACACACACACACAATCACATCAATACACACACACACAATCACATCAACACACAATCACATCAACACACACACACACAATCACATCAACACACACACACAATCACATCAACACACACACACAATCACATCAACACACACACAATCACATCAACACACACACACAATCACATCAACACACACACACAATCACATCAACACACACACAATCACATCAACACACACACACACAATCACATCAACACACACACACAATCACATCAACAAACACACCACAATATCATCACACACACACAACACACACAATCACATCAACACACAATCACATCAACACACACACGCACACACACTCACATCAACACACACACACAATCACATCAACACACACACAATCACATCAACACACACACACAATCACATCAACACCACACAAATCACTCAACACACAATCACATCAACACACACACAATCACATCAACACACACACACACAATCACATCAACACACACACAATCACATCAACACACACAGACACACACTCACATCAACACACACACAATCACATCAACACACACACACACAATCACATCAACACACACAATCACATCAACACACACCACACACAATCACATCAACACACACACACACACAATCACATCAACACACACAATCAATCAACACACACACACAATCACATCAACACACACACAATCACATCAACACACACACACACATCACATCAACACACACAATCACATCAACACACACATCACATCAACCACACACACAATCATCACATCAACACACACACAATCACATCAACACACACACACACATCACATCAACACACACACAATCACATCAACACACACACACACACACACAATCACATCAACACACACACAATCACATCAACACACAAACACACACACATCACATCAACACACCACACAATCACATCAACACACACACACACAATCACATCAACACACACACACCACAATCACATCAACACACACACACACACACAATCACATCAACACACACACACACAATCACATCAACACACACACACAATCACATCAACACACACACACAATCAATCAACACACACACACAATCACATCAACACACACACACATCACATCAACACACACACACACACACACACACAATCACATCAACACACACACACACAATCACATCAACACCACCACACACAATCACATCAACACTCACACGCGCACAATCACATCAACACACACACACAATCACATCAACACACACAACAATCACATCAACACACACACAATCACATCAACACACACACACAATCACATCAACACACACACACACAATCACATCAACACACACACACACAATATCATCAACACACACACCACACAATCACATCAACACACACACGCCACATCACATCAACACCACACACAATCACATCAACACACACACAATCACATCAACACACACCACACAATCACATCAACACACACACAATCACATCAACACACACACAATCACATCAACACACACACACACAATCACATCAACACACACACACAATCACATCAACACACACACACAATCACATCAACACACAATCACATCAACAACACACACACAATCACATCAACACACACACACACACAATCACATCAACACACACACACACAATCACTCAACACACACACACACAATCACATCACACACACACAATCACATCAACACACCACACAATCACATCAACACACACACACAATCACATCAACACACACACAATCACATCAACACACACACACATCACATCACACACACACAATCACATCAACAACACACACACACACAATCACATCAACACACACACACAATCACATCAACACACACACAATCACATCAACACACACACAATCACATCAACACACACAAACAATCACATCAACACACAATCACATCAACACACACACACAATCACATCAACACACAATCACATCAACACACACACACAATCACATCAACACACAACACATCAACACACACACACAATCACATCAACACACAATCACATCACACACACACACAATCACATCAACACACAATCACATCAACACACACACAATCACATCACACACACACACAATCACATCAACACACACACCACAATCACATCAACACACACACAATCACATCAACACACACACAATCACATCAAACACACAACACCACAATCACATCAACACACACAATCACATCAACACACACACACACAATCACATCAACACACACGCATCACATCAACACACACCACAATCACATCAACACACACACACACACAATCACATCAACACACACACACAATCACATAAACACACACACACACACATCACATCACACACACACACACAATCACATCAACACACACACACAATCATAAACACACCACACACACAATCACATCAACACACACACACACAATCACATCAACACACACAAAATCACTCACACAGCGTCTGCAGAGTCGCTCTCACACAGCGTCTGCAGAGTCGCTCTCACACAGCGTCTGCAGAGTCGCTCTCACACAGCGTCTGCAGAGTCGCTCTCACACAGCGTCTGCAGAGTCGCTCTCACACAGCGTCTGCAGAGTCGCTCTCACACAGCGCCTGCAGAGTCCTCTCACACCAGCGTCTGCAGAGTCGCTCTCACACAGCGTCTGCAGAGTCGCTCTCACACAGCGTCTGCAGAGTCGCTCTCACACAGCGTCTGCAGAGTCCTCTCACACAGCGTCTGCAGAGTCGCTCTCACACAGCGCCTGCAGAGTCGCTCTCACACAGCGTCTGCAGAGTCGCTCTCACACAGCGTCTGCAGAGTCGCTCTCACACAGCTCGTAACCGCGGTGCAGAGGCTGTAGCCCGGTCCGAAGTCGAAGCGGCACTGCTGGTCCAGGCTGTACTGAAACCCCGGCAACGGAGGCTGCGCTGGCCAATCGTGGAGGAACGGGTCGTCACGGAGACAGTCATAGGTGCTGAGGAGAGACATGGAAAATGTGTTTACAACAAGGTTCCTCAATGTGTTCCTCACTCCTTCTTTCAGCCGGTCAGTTCCCATCCTGAAGAGGTGGTACCTCAACTACTCTACCTGCACTGAAAGAAACTACTTAAAGGGGACCTATCATGCTATATTTTAAATAATATATAAGGTATATATATACATAAGGTATATTAATACTTTTTAATTTTCAAAATACGAAACAGATCATGCATTTTAGCCATGCCTCATTTTGCCTCACTCCAGCTCTGTCTTTGCAAGGTCTGATTCAGCTGACCACGCCCCCATGCGGAAGAGGGGGGCGTGACACGGCCCCGGCACGAGCGTCATGTTATCATGCTTGCTGTGATTACGAGTGGAGAGTCAACATGGCCCAACCTCTCATTCCCCTGATTGGTGGAGAGTTGACCAATCAGGCGGAGTGCACCTACGTTACGTCAAAAAGGTGCAAAAAGAAAATCCACCCGTATCAAATCCGTTGCAGCCCCGTTTTTAGAGATTTGGGTATGGAGGAAAAGAGAGAGGGTTGTTTTTCTGACACTTTGTGAGTTCCCTGGAAAACCGGGGACACATATGTATGTATAAAGACATCACAAAGTGCATTTTGCATGATAGGTCCCCTTTAAGGAACGTTTTAAGATGTTTGTTAACATGTCCCAGAATGGTTCAAAAGGTCAAATCTTTATCCTCACACAGCAGCTACAGGGTAGATATGGTCATGGAAAGTCCCAGGCTCCTCCAACAAACAATGTAGATATATAATAAGACATGAAAAATACAATAGAGCAGGGTAAGTGAACTTCAGTATATAAACGTAACACAGAATAAGAGCTTAATGTTGTCAGTGACCAGGTGACTGTCCTTAGCAAAGGAAAGGGATCCTTAACATCCTTCAGGTGTTCAGGTCCCGGGGTCATTCACCTGCACTGAACTAAACACTGGTTTTTCTTGATTAAGGAATGTTTTAAGATGTTTGTTAAAACCGTCCTTAAACTGGTTCAGGGTTCAAACGTTGAAAGGCTTTATGCAGAGGAGCTACAGTGTAGATGTGGTGATGAGAAGTCCTCCAACAAGCAATGGAAAACAATATGTGAGACAATAAAACAAGTGCAAGAGAAAACAGAGGACCCTGACGAGCGTCTCAGTCGGCCTTTTGTGTACTTTCGGGTCAATAATGTGACTTTTTTTGGCAGATGAACTCACGGTGTGCGGCTGCTGCTCTGAGGAAAGAGCAGGCTGAACTTACAATGGGCCTTAATGGAGACATGTTGAACGTTTTTGTCACTTCATGCCCTCAAGAGGCATTTTGTTTAATTTATTTTTATTTTCAAGCTACGAGATGTTTTCCTAGCTTCTCATGAAACATGATGTCCCAGGAGTGGAGGGTCTGGGAGTTATGGCAGGTTCAAATGCTGTATCAGCATTCCACTAAATAAGAGCTAAATGTTCCCGGTGGCTGTCCTTAGCGATCCCGTTAAACCCCGAGCCTGTTTTCAGGCCTCAGGCTCCAAAAGGACATTCCCAGAACAAATGACTATATCTTCTCTTCTAAAGGGGGGGAATTAATAATCTGTTCTCTCAAAGCAATGATACACCTGTGAGTTGGATGTAGAAGAGTCAGAATCAATATAGATGTTTTTATTTTAAAGTAAATTCAGATTGAACATAGTAAAGAAATGTAAATGATTGTGTCCGTCCAAAAACAACATGACTTATAGTGAAGCCACCCTTGAATGATGGGATAGGAGACTAAAAGCTTTAGGAATCCAACTATAACATATAATAAGTACCCTGTATCAAGATTGATGCAAAACAAGTGACTTTTAGAGAGATTTAGCAAAAAAAACCACTTCTGGGGTCATTTGGGTGCATTAGACCTATCTCTGGCCCCCCTTGGTTGATTTTGATGATTGACTTCTCGTTTTAACCGTCAGAGCCAATAGAATCGAGGGGAGGTTCCACATACACACGTTACCAAAGAACACAATGAAAAGAACTCAATGGTGCTGAGATTCAGGTGATAAGGTGGGGGGGTTACCTTGGTTGGTGATTGGCTAATGGTTACACAAGACAAAACATCGTGATGACATCATCAAGTGGCCAAAATCTGATCAGCTCATTTTCAGACAGGTTTTTATAGAAATGGATCAAAAAGAGAGAGAATCTTTGTTCCTGAAACTTTCAGAGTCTCTTTACACAGAGGGGCACATGTTGATGTAGAAGAGACATGAAGAAGAGGGGACACATGTTGATGTAGAAGAGACATGAAGAAGAGGGGACACATGTTGATGTAGAAGAGACATGAAGAAGAGGGGACACATGTTGATGTAGAAGAGACAGAGGGACACATGTTGATGTAGAAGAGACATGGAGAAGAGGGGACACATGTTGATGGAGAGAGACATGGAGAAGAGGGGACACATGTTGATGTAGAAGAGACATGAAGAAGAGGGGACACATGTTGATGAAGAAGAGACATGAAGAAGAGGGGACACATGTTGATGTAGAAGAGACATGAAAGAGGGACACATGTTGATGTAGAAGAGACATGAAGAAGAGGGGACACATGTGATGTAGAAGAGACATGAGGAAGAGGGGACACATGTTGATGTAGAAGAGACATGAAGAAGAGGGGACACATGTTGATGAAGAAGAGACATGAAGAAGAGGGGACACATGTTGATGTAGAAGAGACATGAAGAGAGGGGACACATGTTGATGTAGAAGAGACATGAAAAGAGGGGACACATGTTGATGTAGAAGAGACAAGAAGAAGAGGGACACATGT
>JAAKFY010000117.1:305747-308247 GCA_011823955.1 Dissostichus mawsoni
CACTCAGTACTGTGGACAATCCCCACAGGAGCAGCTGCTGAGACTGGAGAGGACACGTCACCTGGTGTTATCTAAAGACACTCAGTACTGTGGACAATCCCCACAGGAGCAGCTGCTGAGACTGGAGAGGACACGTCACCTGGTGTTATCTAAAGACACTCAGTACTGGTGGACAATCCCCAGGAGCAGCTTGGGCTGGAGTACAACATCTTGTAGATTGTTGCTTTTATTGCTTTTAAATAGTCTGTTGTTTTTACTTGTACTTGTTTTGCGGTGTGTGATCTTTGTTTGTTTGTTTGTTTGTTTGTTTTCTGTTTGTTTGTTTGACTGTACAGCACTTTGGTCTGGAGTTTTAAAGTGCTTTATAAATAAAGCTGTATTGTATTGTAAGTGTCTCCAGGGCACACCGACATGCTGACTAACGCACTATCCACTGAGCCACAGCCTCCAGCAGCTTTAGCTCCCTAGGTGACATGCTACAAGTCCTCTTCATCGCTCTGTGTCGGGAACATCTGGGTAGTGTTGGTTCCTCTCTGTACCACAGGGACCTGCTGAGTCACACAGGGACCTGCTGAGTCACACAGGGACCTGCTGAGTCACACAGGGACCTGCTGAGTCACACAGGACCTGCTGATAACACAGGGACCTGCTGAGTCACACAGGGACCTGCTGAGTCACACAGGGACCTGCTGAGTCACACAGGGACCTGCTGAGTCACACAGGGACCTGCTGATAACACAGGGACCTGCTGAGTCACACAGGGACCTGCTGAGTCACACAGGGACCTGCTGAGTCACACAGGGACCTGCTGATAACACAGGGACCTGCTGAGTCACACAGGGACCTGCTGAGTCACACAGGGACCTGCTGATAACACAGGGACCTCCTGAGTCACACAGGGACCTGCTGAGTCACACAGGGACCTGCTGAGTCACACAGGGACCTGCTGAGTCACACAGGGACCTCCTGAGTCACACAGGGACCTCCTGAGTCACACAGGGACCTGCTGAGTCACACAGGGACCTGCTGAGTCACACAGGGCCTGCTGAGTCACACAGGGACCTGCTGAGTCACACAGGGACTGCTGATAACACAGGACCTCCTGAGTCACACAGGGACCTGCTGATAACACAGGGACCTGCTGATAACACAGGGACCTCCTGAGTCACACAGGGACCTGCTGATAACACAGGGACCTGCTGAGTCACACAGGGACCTCCTGAGTCACACAGGGACCTGCTGAGTCACACAGGGACCTCCTGAGTCACACAGGGACCTCCTGAGTCACACAGGGACCTGCTGAGTCACACAGGGACCTCCTGAGTCACACAGGGACCTGCTGAGTCACACAGGGACCTCCTGAGTCACACAGGGACCTGCTGAGTCACACAGGGACCTGCTGATAACACAGGGACCTCCTGAGTCACACAGGACCTGTTGAGTCACACAGGGACCTGCTGAGTCACACAGGGACCTGCTGAGTCACACAGGGACCTCTGAGTCACACAGGGACCTGCTGAGTCACACAGGGACCTGCTGGTCCACACAGGACCTGCTGATAACACAGGGACCTCCTGAGTCACACAGGGACCTGCTGATAACACAGGGACCTGCTGAGTCACACAGGGACCTGCTGATAACAGGGACCTCCTGAGTCACACAGGGACCTGCTGATAACACAGGGACCTGCTGAGTCACACAGGGACCTGCTGATAACACAGGGACCTCCTGAGTCACACAGGGACCTGCTGATAACACAGGGACCTGCTGAGTCACACAGGGACCTCCTGAGTCACACAGGGACCTCCTGAGTCACACAGGGACCTGCTGAGTCACACAGGGACCTCCTGAGTCACACAGGACCTCCTGAGTCACACAGGGACCTCCTGAGTCACACAGGGACCTGCTGAGTCACACAGGGACCTGCTGAGTCTCTTACAGCAGAGTTCCTACCTTGGATGGAGACAGCATGACGATCCGGACCAGCACTACGTTGATGTTGGCGCCCAGAGAGTGATCCTGATAGATCTCATAACCTGAATCACAGAGGGGGCGGGGGGGGGGGACAACATTACTCCATCTGAACATCTACTCTGAAAACACAAATGTTCCTGTACTCATGAAGAAACATCTTCAGCAACAACACATGCAGCATTTAGAAAACATGCAGCAACTTGAGGAGACATGCGCAGCGTTTACTAAAAGCGCACACAGCTGGAGACCAGGGACACTAAAGAGTGACGCACACAGCTGGGAGACCAGGGGACACTAAAGTGTGACGCACACAGCTGGAGACCAGGGGACACTAAAGAGTGACGCACACAGCTGGGAGACCAGGGGACACTAAAGAGTGACGCACACAGCTGGGAGACCAGGGGACACTAAAGTGTGACGCACACAGCTGGGAGACCAGGGGACACTAAAGAGTGACGCACACAGCTGGGAGACCAGGGGACACTAAAGTGTGACGCACACAGGGGAGACCAGGGACACTAAAGAG
>JAAKFY010000117.1:313247-465747 GCA_011823955.1 Dissostichus mawsoni
TGTGGCGTGAAGTCATGTGACGTGCTGTAGTTCCTCTATAGCCCAACATCAGCCTCCTTTAGCTTAGCGGTGGTGACGTGAAGTCATGTGACCGTGCTGTAGTTCCTCTATAGCCCAACCTTAGCCTCCTTTAGCTTAGCAGTGGTGACGTGAAGTCATGTGACCGTGCTGTAGTTCCTCTATAGCCCAACCTTAGCCTCCTTTAGCTTAGCGGTGGTGACGTGAAGTCATGTGACCGTGATGTAGTTTCCTCTATAGCCCAACCTTAGCCTCCTTTAGCTTAGCAGTGGTGACGTGAAGTCATGTGACCGTGCTGTAGTTCCTCTATAGCCCAACCTTAGCCTCCTTTAGCTTAGCAGTGGTGACGTGAAGTCATGTGACCGTGCTGTAGTTCCTCTATAGCCCAACCTTAGCCTCCTTTAGCTTAGCGGTGGTGACGTGAAGTCATGTGACCGTGCTGTAGTTCCTCTATAGCCCAACATTAGCCTCCTTTAGCTTAGCGGTGGTGACGTGAAGTCATGTGACCGTGCTGTAGTTCCTCTATAGCCCAACATCAGCCTCCTTTAGCTTAGCGGTGGTGGCGTGAAGTCATGTGACCGTGCTGTAGTTCCTCTATAGCCCAAACATCAGCCTCCTTTAGCTTAGCGGTGGTGACGTGAAGTCATGTGACCGTGATGTAGTTCCTCTATAGCCCAACCTTAGCCTCCTTTAGCTTAGCAGTGGTGACGTGAAGTCATGTGACCGTGCTGTAGTTCCTCTATAGCCCAACATCAGCTCCTTTAGCTTAGCGGTGGTGGCGTGAAGTCATGTGACTGTGCTGTAGTTCCTCTATAGCCCAACATTAGCCTCCTTTAGCTTAGCGGTGGTGACGTGAAGTCATGTGACCGTGCTGTAGTTCCTTTATAGCCCAACATTAGCCTCCTTTAGCTTAGCGGTGGTGACGTGAAGTCATGTGACCGTGCTGTAGTTCCTTTATAGCCCAACATTAGCCACCTTTAGCTTAGCGGTGGTGGCGTGAAGTCATGTGACCGTGCTGTAGTTCCTCTATAGCCAACAATAGCCTCCTTTAGCTTAGCGGTGGTGACGTGAAGTCATGTGACCGTGCTGTAGTTCCTTTATAGCCCAACCTTAGCCACCTTTAGCTTAGCGGTGGTGACGTGAAGTCATGTGACGTGCTGTAGTTCTTTATAGCCCAACATTAGCCTCCTTTAGCTTAGCGGTGGTGACGTGAAGTCATTGACCGTGCTGTAGTTCCTCTATAGCCCAACATTAGCCTCCTTTAGCTTAGCGGTGGTGGCGTGAAGTCATGTGACCGTGCTGTAGTTCTCTATAGCCCAACATCAGCTCCTTAGCTTAGCGGTGGTGACGTGAAGTCATGTGACCGTGATGTAGTTCCTCTATAGCCCAACCTTAGCCTCCTTTAGCTTAGCAGTGGTGACGTGAAGTCATGTGACCGTGCTGTAGTTCCTCTATAGCCCAACATCAGCCTCCTTTAGCTTAGCGGTGGGCGTGAAGTCATGTGACCGTGCTGTAGTTCCTCTATACCCCAACATTAGCCCTCTTTAGCTTAGCGGTGGTAACGTGAAGTCATTGGACCGTGCTGTAGTTCCTTTATAGCCCAACATTAGCCTCCTTTAGCTTAGCGGTGGTGACGTGAAGTCATGTGGACCGTGCTGTAGTTCCTTATAGCCCAACATTAGCCACCTTTAGCTTAGCGGTGGTGGCGTGAAGTCATGTGTGACCGTGCTGTAGTTCCTCTATAGCCCAACATTAGCCTCCTTTAGCTTAGCGGTGGTGACGTGAAGTCATGTGACCGTGCTGTAGTTCCTTATAGCCCAACATCAGCCTCCTTTAGCTTAGCGGTGGTGACGTGAAGTCATGTGACCGTGCTGTAGTTCCTTTATAGCCCAACATCAGCCTCCTTCAGCTTAGCGTGGTGACGTGAAGTCATGTGACCGTGCTGTAGTTCCTTATAGCCCAACATTAGCCTCCTTTAGCTTAGCGGTGGTGACGTGAAGTCATGTGACCGTGCTGTAGTTCCTCTATAGCCCAACCTTAGCCACCTTTAGCTTAGCGGTGGTGACGTGAAGTCATGTGACCGTGCTGTAGTTCCTCTATAGCCCAACCTTAGCCACCTTTAGCTCTAGCGGTGGTGACGTGAAGTCATGTGACCGTGCTGTAGTTCCTCTATAGCCCAACATTAGCCCCCTTTAGCTTAGCGGTGGTGACGTGAAGTCATTGACCGTGCTGTAGTTCCTTTATCGCCCAACATTAGCCTCCTTTAGCTTAGCGGTGGTGACGTGAAGTCATGTGACCGTGCTGTAGTTCCTCTATAGCCCAACTTAGCCACCTTTAGCTTAGCGGTGGTGACGTGAAGTCTGGACCGTGCTGTAGTCCTTTATATCCCAACATTAGCCTCCTTTAGCTTAGCGGTGGTGACGTGAAGTCATGTGACCGTGCTGTAGCTCCTCTATAGCCCAACATTAGCCTCCTTTAGCTTAGCGGTGGCGACGTGAAGTCATGTGACCGTGCTGTAGCTCCTCTATAGCCCAACATTAGCCTCCTTAGCTTAGCGGTGGTGACGTGAAGTCATGTGGACCATGCTGTAGTTCCTTTATAGCCCAACATTAGCTCCTTTAGCTTAGCGGTGGTGACGTGAAGTCATGTGACCAGTGCTGTAGTTCCTTTATAGCCCAACATTAGCCTCCTTTAGCTTAGCGGTGGAGACGTGAAGTCATGTGACCGTGCTGTAGTTCCTTTATAGCCCAACATCAGCCTCCTTAGCTTAGCGGTGGTGACGTGAAGTCATGTGACCGTGCTGTAGTTCCGCTATAGCCCAACATCAGCCTCCTTTAGCTTAGCGGTGGTGGCGTGAAGTCATGTGACCGTGCTGTAGTTCCTTTATGCCCAACGTTAGCTCTTTACTTCAGAAATCATAAAGTGGTGCTAATATGTGGTTATCCTGCTGAACTAAACGTTTGTTTGACTCATAGATAATTTTTTACATGATCCAAAATCACATGGAGGAATCCCATTGGACCAGGAGATGCTGCCTTCAGGGTCACTCTGTAGGAATTAGTTTGAAAAGAAGAGAGTACTGTGAGATTATATTTGTAACCTGCTCCATCCAAATCAGTCCCATTGACCCGAAGACACATTTTGAGTTGTATACACTGCTGGAAGAGGAGAGTCCTAGCTTTCTCATGATATCAGGATTGTAAATATTAAGCAAAATATGTCACATTATATAATGACTGTCATGAGTCATCATGTTGAGAGAAAGGCCTTCAAAGTTTCCTCTTCTCTGGAATCCATCGATCTGATTGATTATTAGCAGCTAATAAATGATCAAAGTAGTACGGAGGGAAAACATTTTCGTTTGGATTACTGGTCTGGGGAAGCTCGCGAGTGTGTGTGTGTGTGTGTGGTGTGTGTGTGTGTGTTGTGTGTGTGTGTTATTGTATTTTTGCGTGTGTGTGTATTGTGTTTGTTTCCCGGGGAACACACTCAGAGAAACCCCGGCTGTTGTTCTTTCTCTGACGTCAAGTCAAGTTTCATATCCTGAAAGCCAAGACTTTGTTTATTTAAAATCACAAACACCTGAACCCCGAAAAACTAGTTTTTTACGCGAATCCAGGTTTATTTTGAAATGAGCCGTTGAGACTTCCGACGATTTCGATAGAGCGGGTCATGAACTCACCTCGGAGGAAGTCTTCAGCTGTTTGAGTGACAGCTGGTTGTTTTTAATGATGGCCGACGAGCGATAAACGATGTGTCGTCTTCCTTCTTCTTCCTCTTCTTCTTCCTCTTCTTCTTCTGCTCTTCCTGTCCTCCATCGATCCAGCGGCTCGATGAAGAACTCCTCCTGACCCGTCCGGATCATCCCGGCCTGCACATTAAGAGAGTCAGCGTTAATGAAGAAGATATTTAGTGAAAAAAGAGGACACAGCAGCACGTAGGACACAGCAGCACGTAGGACACAGCAGCACGTAGGACACAGCAGCATGTAGGACGTAGGACACAGCAGCACGTAGGACGTAGGACACAGCAGCATGTAGGACGTAGGACACAGCAGCATGTAGGACACAGCAGCACGTAGGACACAGCAGCACGTAGGGACACAGCAGCACGTAGGACACAGCAGCACGTAGGACACAGCAGCACGTAGGACACAGCAGCATGTAGGAACGTAGGACACAGCAGCACGTAGGACGTAGGACACAGCAGCATGTAGGACTAGGACACAGCAGCATGTAGGCACAGCAGCACGTAGACACAGCAGCATGTAGGACACAGCAGCATGTAGGACACAGCAGCACGTAGGACACAGCAGCACGTAGGACACAGCAGCATGTAGGACACAGCAGGACGTAGGACACAGCAGCACGTAGGACGTAGGACCAGCAGCATGTAGGACGTAGGACACAGCAGCACGTAGGACACGCAGCACGTAGGACACAGCAGCACGTAGGACACAGCAGCACGTAGGACACAGCAGCATGTAGGACACAACAGCAACTAGGACACAGCAGCACGTAGGACGTAGACACAGCAGCACGTAGGACACAGCAGCACGTAGGACACAGCAGCACGTAGGACGTAGGACACAGCAGCACGTAGGACACAGCAGCACGTAGGCGTAGGACACAGCAGCACGTAGGACACAGCAGCACGTAGGACACAGCAGCACGTAGGACGTAGGACACAGCAGCACGTAGGACGTAGGACACAGCAGCACGTAGGACACAGCAGCACGTAAGACGTAGGACACAGCAGCATGTAGGACACAGCAGCACGTAGGACACAGCAGCATGTAGGACACAACAGCACGTAGGACACAGCAGCACGTAGGACACAGCAGCACGTAGGACGTAGGACACAGCAGCACGTAGGACACAGCAGCACGTAGGACACAGCAGCACGTAGGACGTAGGACACAGCAGCACGTAGGACACAGCAGCACGTAGGACACAGCAGCACGTAGGACGTAGGACACAGCAGCACGTAGGACACAGCAGCACGTAGGACACAGCAGCACGTAGGACACAGCAGCACGTAGGACACAGCAGCACGTAGGACACAACAGCACGTAGGACGTAGGACACAGCAGCACGTAGGACACAGCCGCACGTAGGACACCAGCAGCACGTAGGACACAGCAGCACGTAGGACACAGCAGCACGTAGGACACAACAGCACGTAGGACACAGCAGCACGTAGGACGTAGGAACAGCAGCACGTAGGACGTAGGACACAGCAGCACGTAGGACACAGCAGCACGTAGGACACAGCAGCACGTAGGACACAGCAGCATGTAGGACACAGCAGCACGTAGGACACAGCAGCACGTAGGACACAGCAGCACGTAGGACACAGCAGCACGTAGGACACAACAGCACGTAGGACACAGCAGCACGTAGGACACAACAGCACGTAGGACACAGCAGCACGTAGGACACAGCAGCACGTAGGACACAGCAGCACGTAGGACACAGCAGCACGTAGGACACAGCAGCACGTAGGACACAACAGCACGTAGGACACAGCAGCACGTAGGACACAGCAGCACGTAGGACGTAGGACAGCAGCACGTAGGACGGTAGGACACAGCAGCACGTAGGACACAGCAGCACGTAGGACACAGCAGCACGTAGGACGTAGGACACAGCAGCACGTAGGACGTAGGACACAGCAGCACGTAGGACACAGCAGCACATAGGACACAGCAGCACGTAGGACACAGCAGCTCGTAGGACACAGCAGCATGTAGGACACAGCAGCACGTAGGACACAGCAGCACGTAGGACACAGCAGCATGTAGGACACAGCAGCACGTAGGACACAGCAGCATGTAGGACACAGCAGCACGTAGGACACAGCAGCACGTAGGACACAGCAGCACGTAGGACACAGCAGCACGTAGGACACAACAGCACGTAGGACACAGCAGCACGTAGGACACAGCAGCATGTAGGACACAGCAGCATGTAGGACACAGCAGCACGTAGGACGTACACAGCAGCACGTAGGACGTAGGACACAGCAGCACGTAGGACACAGCAGCACGTAGGACACAGCAGCACGTAGGACGTAGGACACAGCAGCACGTAGGACGTAGGACACAGCAGCACGTAGGACACAGCAGCACATAGGACACAGCAGCACGTAGGACACAGCAGCTCGTAGGACACAGCAGCATGTAGGACACAGCAGCACGTAGGACACAGCAGCACGTAGGACACAGCAGCATGTAGGACACAGCAGCACGTAGGACACAGCAGCATGTAGGACACAGCAGCACGTAGGACACAGCAGCATGTAGGACACAGCAGCAAACCCTTGATGAGTTTCTGCTGTGTCCTACATGTAGTCAGAGTATGTCAATCAATCAATGTTTATTTATATAGCCCAATATCACAAATGTTACATTTGTCTCAGTGGACTTCACAGTTTCTACAGAATATCAGTAGACAATACGACCCCCTCTGTCCTGAGACCCTCACATCGTACAAGGAAACACTTCCAGAGAAACCCACAGTTTAAAGGGGAACATGGGAGAAACCTCAGGGAGAGCAACAGAGGAGGGATCCCTCTCCCAGGACGGACAGACTGCAATAGATGCCGTGTGTAAATTGAAGAGAAAATACATTTTACAGCGTAGGTAGACCAAATGTTTGGAAATGCATGTGTCTATAATAAGAAGATGAATCCACGAGGAAGTCAACAATCCTGTGGGAGCCATCAGGGAAGTATGATGAGAGTGAGGCAGGAACACAGAGACAGGTTCAGCCACGACTCGAAGTCCAGGACTTAAATCCAGAACTCAGGATAGAGGATCCAGGACACAGGACCGCAGCAACAGGATCAGCTCGACTCAGGATCCCGGCGTAGATAGACACCAAAAAGAAATTTGGGGAAGCTGGGTTAATCGGAACATGAGAGTACACAGGTACAGACAGAGAGAAGGAAGAAGTAAGGTCTCCCCCGACAGTCCAAGCCTATAGCAGCTAAACTAACGTGTCTACGTACATGCACTCCCTTAGGATAGGTTGAGAAGAAGTAAGGAACAGAGGTGGAGAGGCACAACGTGTCTACGTACATGCACTCCTTTAGGATAGATTGAGGGAAAAGGGTAGCAAGTAAGAAGTAAGAAACAGAGGTGGAGAGGCACACGCAGGGAGAAAGGTCCCCACTGGAACCTTAATTGGAATTGGTGAGAGGTAAGGAGGTACGCTGTGAATACGGTCTAAACACTCCCGGCCGGAATAGGCCTCTCTGCAACCTGTTACCCTCTAATGGCGCATTTCCACTACAGCGCGGAGCTCGCTTTAAGCGTGCCGAGCCGTGCGGGGCCCGTTTTTGGTTGCGTTTCCACTTGGCGTAGTTCCGGCTAGCGGGTACTATTTCACAGTTTTTCTGGCCCCATAAAATCGAGGTTCTTTCCGGGCCAACAACCAGGCTGAGTCGGGCTGAGTATGCTAAACTAGAGAGAGAATCTCTGGCAAGGGGGCTACAACTACAACAAGATGAACATATGTGACCTTGATTTCATTGTAATACACGTTTCAAATATGCCGAAGTAACAACATACTGATACCGGTTAGTAAAAACATGAATTAATGCTTTGACAAGTCTGCAGACAGACAGCAGGCGAAACACCTTTTAAAATGCGTGTTTTCTGAATGGAGATCGGCTAAGCTAACGCAGTATATGCTCCGACCGTCCACACTCACAACAACGGCCTGCAGACATAAATAAAGCAGCGACTGTATTCTCCATGACACAGACAGTCTGTGGTTTGTACTTGTTTCACTTGTGTCTAGTTTCTGAACAGATATGAGGAGCTGTGAGCTCTGAGGGCTAACAGCTAACGGCTGATGTTGGTTTTCTGGGGTTCTCATTGAAGATGACGTCATGGCTCCGCCTACACTGCGTTACTATAGTTACTGCCCCAGCTACTAAACTGTAATGGAGACGCAGCATAAAGTGAGCCAGTCCTAACAAGGCCTAACGAGGCCTAGCCATACCGAGCGAGGCCGTGTAGTGGAAATGCGCCATAATAGAACCTCGAGAGGGGAAAGGTTTGGATAAAGAGAAAATAGAATAAATAGATTACAGAAGTAGAGAGTATGAGAAGTAGAGAGAGAATAGATTTAGAAGAATGAGAAGTAGTAATAACCTTAGTTTTAAATGTTTAAGTTTTTAGGATTTAAGTGAAAGAGTAAGAACTAAAATGTAGGTGAAGAGGCACAACGTGTCCACGTCAATGCACTCTTATTAGATTCTTTTATCAACTATAAGCTTTATCAAAAGGAAGGTCTTAAGCGCACTCTTAAAAACGGATAGGGTGTCTGCCGCCCGAACACAAACTGGAAGCTGATTCCACAAATGTGGAGCTTGATAAGAAAAGGCTCTGGCTCCCATTGTACTTTTAGAGACTCTAGGAACAACCAACAACCCTGCATTCTTGGAACGCAATGCCCTAGTAGGACAGTAGGGTATAATGAGTTCTTTAAGGTAAGATGGCGCCTGCCCATTAAGGGCTTTGTAGGCGAGAAGAAGAATTTTAAATTCTATCCTATGTTCTATAGGGAGCCAGTGTAAGGCAGCCAGAACAGGAGTAATGTGGTCCCTTTTCCTAACTCTGGTTAGTACACGTGCTGCAGCATTTTGAATCAGCTGAAGCGACTTAACTGACTTCTTGGTACACCCTGATAATAGAGAGTTACAATAATCTAGCCTTGAAGTAACAAATGCATGGACTAGTTTCTCTGCATCGTTTTGAGGCAAGATATGCCTGATTTTTGCAATGTACGTAGATGGAAGTAGGCTGTCCTTGAAATAGATTTCATGTGGGCGTTAAAGGATAAATCCTGATCAAATATAACACCAAGATTTTACAGTCTCACTGGAGGCCAAATTAATGCCATCCATAGTTAGTATATCTTTAGATAGTTTGTTACGTAGATTCTTTGGGCCGAGTACAATAACTTCAGTTTTGGCCGTGTTAACATCAAAAAGTTTAAAGTCATCCACGTTTTAAGTCCTTAGGCAGTCTTGAATTTTATTTAGATGATTGGTTTCATCAGGCTTGATGGATAAATATAGTTGAGTATCATCCGCATAACAATGAAACTGTACAGAATGATTCCTTATAATATTGCCTAACGGAAGCATATATAATGTGAACAAAATAGGTCCAAGCACTGAGCCCTGTGGCACTCCATGGCTAACTTTGGTTTGCATGGAAGATTTATCGTTAACACACACAAACTGAGAGCGTTCAGATAGATAGGACCTAAACCAGCCTAAAGCAGTTCCCTTTATGCCAACTAAGTGCTCTAGTCTTTGCAATAGGATATCATGGTCGATAGTATCAAATGCAGCACTGAGATCGAGTAAGACAAGAATAGAGACAAGTCCTTTGTCTGAGGCTATTAGAAGGTCATTTGTGACTTTAACCAGAGCTGTCTCTGTGCTATGATGTGTTCTAAAGCCAGACTGAACATCTTCAAATAAATCATTGTTTTTTAAGTAATCACACAACTGTTTTGAGACCGCTTTCTCAAGAATCTTTGAGAGGAACGGAAGATTAGAAATAGGTCTATAGTTGGCTAAAACCTCTGGATCGAGGTTGTGCTTTTTAAGAAGAGGTTTTCTGCTACTTTGAATGATTGTGGAACATAGCCCGATAATAAAGACATATTCATAATATTTAATAAAGAAGTGCTAATTAATGGAAAAACTTCCTTTAACAGCTGAGTTGGAATCGGGTCTAAGATACACGTAAATGGTTTAGACCAGTGTTTCTCAAACCTTTTCATACCAAGGACCACTTAACTCCACAAATATCCAAAACACATTTTTTTCTGGAACAGATTACAAATCGCCTGAAAATTGTACAAACAAGTGGCAACATGTCCGATGAATGTGTTGCGCTGGGATATATCAAGCAATCGAAAGTTAAACTTAAGCTCGCTCCATTGCGGAGATATTCCCGCGAGAGTGCGGAAAACTTAAATAAAGTAATTTATTTCAAATTGTACCAATATACTCACGGACCACTAGGGGGCGCTCACGGACCACCAGTGGTCCGCGGACCACACTTTGAGAAGCACTGGTTTAGACAAAAGAATCATTGAATTCAATTGTTCAAGGTTTATGGCTGAAGAGCGTTCTAGTTTTCTAGACAGTGTAATATTCGAACTTAGGTTTCCGGGAGCTGTTGAGAACACGATCTGCTCAAAGGCAAGAGGTCATTCATTTTGTTTCTATATGTTAGTGCTGCTTTAAATCACACGAGGCTACAGCAGAACCCTCTTCTCTTCAGTCTTTGAACGCCTCTCATCCTTCCTCCACATCTGGATTCACTCAGTCAGATCTGTTTCAGCTCCGCCGTGTTTTACTGTTTGCAGTCCTTTCTCTGATCGCCTTTCACATCTGTTCATTATTCCATAAACACTACACACCATATGGACTGAAGTGTTTGTTCACCTAACCATGAAACTACAGCAGCTTTTATCCCATTCCTAACCCTTACATTAACAAGTAGGTCCTCTTTGCAGCTCTAACAGGAAGGCTTTCTATCAGATGTTGGAGTCTGTCTGTGGGACGCCCGTTCATCTTTTTTCATACACTTTACTTTTTTCTCAACATTTAGATTTTCTTTACAGAATTTACTTTTTTATGAAAAATCAGCTTCAGTGGAACTAACTTTTCTGGGGCCGAGGTCAACCCCAGCAAAACAAGCCTATAGCATTATAAACAGTCAAACATCTGTACAGTGACAATCTCGGTGACACATCTACAGTGTCGTACAGTGAACATCTGTACAGACACATCTGTACAGTGAAAATCTGTACAGTGACACATCTGTACAGTGAAACATCTGTTCGTGACACAGTGAAACATCTGTACGGTGACACATCTGTACAGTGACACATATTACAGTGACAGATCTGTACAGTGAAACATCTGTACGTGAAACATCTGTAGAGTGACACATCTGTTCGGTGACACAGTGAAACATCTGTACGGTGAAACATCTGTACAGTGACACATCTGTACAGTGAAACATCTGTACAGTGAACATCTGTACAGTGAACATCTGTTCGGTGACACAGTGAAACATCTGTACGGTGACACATCTGTACAGTGAAACATCTACAGTGAAACATCTGTACAGTGAACATCTGTACAGTGAAACATCTGTAGAGTGACACATCTGTTCGGTGACACAGTGAAACATCTGTACGGTGAAACATCTGTACAGTGACACATCTGTACAGTGAAACATCTGTACAGTGACACATCTGTACAGTGAAACATCTGTTCGGTGACACAGTGAAACATCTGTACGGTGACACATCTGTACAGTGAAACATCTGTACAGTGAAACATCTGTACAGTGACACATCTGTACAGTGAAACATCTGTACAGTGACACATCTGTACAGTGAAACATCTGTACAGTGACACATCTGTACAGTGAAACATCTGTTCGGTGACACAGTGAAACATCTGTACAGTGACACATCTGTACAGTGACACATCTATACAGTGACACATCTGTTCGGTGACACATCTGTACAGTGAAACATCTGTACAGTGACACATCTGTACAGTGAAACATCTGTACAGTGAAACATCTGTACAGTGACACATCTGTTCGGTGACACAGTGAAACATCTGTACAGTGACACATCTGTACAGTGACACATCTGTACAGTGAAACATCTGTACAGTGAAACATCTGTACAGTGACACATCTGTTCGGTGACACATCTGTACAGTGACACATCTGTACAGTGACACATCTGTACAGTGAAACATCTGTACAGTGAAACATCTGTACAGTGACACATCTGTTCGGTGACACAGTGACACATCTGTACAGTGACACATCTGTACAGTGAAACATCTGTACAGTGAAACATCTGTACAGGACACATCTGTTCGGTGAAACATCTGTACAGTGACACATCTGTACAGTGACACATCTGTACAGTGACACATCTGTTCGGTGACACATCTGTACAGTGAAACATCTGTACAGTGACACATCTGTACAGTGAAACATCTGTACAGTGACACATCTGTACAGTGAAACATCTGTACAGTGAAACATCTGTACAGTGAAACAGTGACACATCTGTTGGTGACACAGTGAAACATCTGTACAGTGAAACATCTGTACAGTGACACATCTGTACAGTGACACATCTGTACAGTGACACATCTGTACAGTGAAACAGTGACACATCTGTACAGTGACACATCTGTACAGTGACACATCTGTACAGTGAAACATCTGTACAGTGAACATCTGTACAGTGACACATCTGTTCGGCGAAACATCTGTACAGTGACACATCTGTTCGGTGAAACATCTGTACAGTGAAACATCTGTACAGTGAAACATCTGTACAGTGACACATCTGTACAGTGAAACATCTGTACAGTGACACATCTGTACAGTAACACATCTGTACAGTGAAACAGTGACACATCTGTACAGTGACACATCTGTACAGTGACACATCTGTTCGGTGACACATCTGTACAGTGAAACATCTGTACAGTGAAACATCTGTACAGTGACACATCTGTACAGTGAAACATCTGTTCGGTGACATATCTGTACAGTGACACATCTGTACAGCGAAACATCTGTACAGTGACACATCTGTACAGCGAAACATCTGTACAGTGACACATCTGTTCGGTGACACATCTGTACAGTGACACATCTGTCGGTGACACATCTGTACAGTGACACATCTGTACAGTGACACATCTGTACAGTGAAACATCTGTACAGTGACACATCTGTACAGTGACACATCTGTACAGTGACACATCTGTTCGGTGAAACATCTGTTCGGTGACACATCTGTACAGTGAAACATCTGTACAGTGACACATCTGTTCGGTGACACATCTGTACAGTGACACATCTGTACAGTGAAACATCTGTACAGTGAAACATCTGTATAGTGACACAGTGAAACATCTGTACAATGAAACATCTGTACAGTGACACATCTGTACAGTGAAACATCTGTACAGTGACACATCTGTACGTGAAACATCTGTACAGTGAAACATCTGTTCAGTGACACAGTGAAACATCTGTACAGTGACACAGTGAAACATCTGTACAATGAAACATCTGTACAGTGAAACATCTGTACAGTGAAACATCTTTACAGTGACACATCTGTTCGGTGACATCTGTACAGTGACACATCTGTACAGTGAAACATCTGTACAGTGAAACATCTGTTCGGTGACACATCTGTACAGTGACACATCTGTTGTACAAGTGAAACATCTGCACAGTGAAACATCTGTTCGGTGACAGTCAAACATCTGTACCGTGACACATCTGTAAAGTGACACATCTGTACAGTGACACATCTGTACAGTGAAACATCTGTACAGTGACACATCTGTACAGTGAAACATCTGTTCGGTGACACAGTGACACATCTGTACAGTTAAACATATGTACAGTGACACATCTGTTCGGTGACACAGTGAAACATCTGTACCGTGACACATCTGTTCGGTCAGACAGTCAAACATCTGTACCGTGACACATCTGTACAGTGAAACATCTGTACAGTGACACATCTGTACAGTGAAACATCTGTACAGTGACACATCTGTACAGTGACACATCTGTACAGTGACACATCTGTACACATCTGTACAGTGACACATCTGTACAGTGACACATCTGTACAGTGACACATCTGTACAGTGAAACATCTGTACAGTGAAACATCTGTTCGGTGACACAGTGAAACATCAGCTGACACCTACCAGCCCGTCACAGTTGCTGATGGCGACGGACGCGTCCTCCATGTTGGTCACGTCTCCCGTGTAGAAGCAGCCGGCGTCTCCTATTGGCTGAGAGTGTTGTCGCCCTGACTCCTCCCACTCCATGGTGGCAGCAGGGGCCAGCAGGCGGGTGTTCAGGCGCAGCCTCAGGTGCAGATCCCTGCCGAACACCGTCATTGTAGAAGAGCTCCGCCTCCTGCTTCCCGGGACCCCGCCCCCTCCAGCCACGCCTTCTCTGATTGGACGGTGAGGCATATGTGGGCGGGGCATGGTGTGAAGTGGGCGTGGCTGTTTGTCTGTGGTTGTTAACGTCAAAGGGCGTGTCGTCTGTGGAGGGGGCGTGTCTTCTGTTGCGGCGGGGGGCGGAGACTGATGCAGACAGGAAGTGGCCCTCAGCGTTGGTCCTGATTGGACGAACCACAGCGAAGTCTGACAGCACCTGATGGAGAGAGGCTGAGAGAGAGACTCTGTGTTTACCAACATACTTTAATATATATATATATATATATATATATATGTTAATGCAAGTCACAGGTATACACAGAGGAGGCAGAGGTACTCAGATCTTGTACTTTAGTAAAAGTAAAAGTAGTCCTTGTGCAGATTGGTCCATTTCAGAATAATATATCTGATATGTTTTATAATGATTAATCATTAAAGTGTTCTCAAAGCTGGTAAAGGAGCAGCTAGTTTGAATAAATTGAAATACTAAACATAAGTACAAGTACCTCAATAAAATACTTAAGTAAATGTACTTACTTTAAACCACTGGATGTAAACACTAAAATAAAATACTACATGATAATAATAATAATAATAATAATTGATCAGTTGTTATAAATGTGGTCATAAATACCTCTATAGCAACCCGGTCTCACGGCATTTCGTGTTATAGTCACGATATTTAATCTATTGATTCGTGTTCACCGACACGATTTTAAAAGCAATGTATTTCTATTGGTAGTGTGTTTCGTGCCTGCAACACGTCTTTTTGTCCGGTCGGGTCTTGGTAGACCGGAAGCTGTGGGGTTCATAAAAACATCTTCTTACTCAATATCAAGCCACGATTATTGTTTTTAAATTGTATAATGTCGGACTTTTGTTGCCGTCTGTGAGGAAAAGAAATGGCTCAGAGCCTCTGAATACTGACATCTGTAATTTTTAAATCTTTTTTTCCTTCTAATTTGTTATTCTTTTCTAAATAACACACTGTTATTTACTCAACAATAACACACAATTATCCTTGTTTTTATTTACTTGTTTATTTCTATAATCTCTGGCTTTTTTGGCGTCCGTCAGGAACTGAATTTCAAAATAAAATAACCGGAAACAGACACACACCCACTGAAATGATTACCCAAGATCCTCAGCTATGGTTTAAGCTCGGTGATTGGATTGTTTAGCCGCAATGCACGTTGGGATATGGTGTTTATGTGATATGAAATCCGAAAAACATTTTTTTTTAAAAGAAAATAATACTTTAAATAAAACAAGGATAATTGTGTGTTATTGTTGAGTAAATGACAGTGTGTTATTTAGAAAAAAATAACAAATTAGAAGAAAAAAAGATTTTAAAATACAGATGTCAGTATTCTGAGGCTCTGAGCCATTTCTTTTCCTCACTGACGGCAAAAAAAAGTCAGACATTATACGATTTAAATGTTTTTATGAAGTCCACAGCTTCCGGTCTTCCAAGACCCGAACGGACAAAAAGACGTGGTGCAGGCACGAAACACACTATCAATAGAAATACATTGCTTTTAAAATCGTTCTGTGTGACACGAAAAAAAGGGGAAATCGTGTCGGTGAACACGAATCAATAGATTAAATGTCGTGTCTATAACACGAAATGCCGTGAGACTGGGTTGTCTATAGACACACCACATGTTTGATTCTGAAGTTATTCAAAGAGACCTAAATATTAAAACATCTGGAACAGAGAGCCAATCAGAGCAGAGCACAGTGACGTGTGTGTGTATATGTTTGTGTTTGTGTGTGTGTGACCCTGACCTCCGCAACCTCAGACAGAAATACATCAGCCTCTTTCATCATTAAATCACTACACACACACAACACACACACACACACACACACACACACACACACACCACTCACACACCACAAACACACACATTCACACACACACTCACACACACACACACACACACACACTCCACACACACACACACACACAGACACCACACACACACTCACACACACCTCACACACACACACACACACCACACACACAGACACACACACACACACTCACACACACACACACACACACACACACTCACACACACACACACACACACACACTCACACACTCTCACTCACACACCACACACACACACACACACACCCACACACATACACTCACACACACTCTCACTCACACTCAAACACACACACACACACACTCACACACACACACACTCACACACACACACACACACACACCACACACTCACACACACACACACACACACTCACACACACAACACCACACACACACACTCACACACACACACACACACACTCACACACACACACACTCACACACACACACACACTCACACACAACACACACACACACACACTCACACACACACACACACACACACACACACACTCCCTGGATGATGAAATATGATCTGAATCCCTCACATTCCTCAGACACACAGCGTATAAACAGAGAGATTTATGGGGAAAACGTGGAGAGGAACGTTTTCTGAGTCAGAAGAGAATCTGGGAAACATTTCATAAACAACAAGGAGCTGAAGAGTCATTTCACAATATGCTTTTAATATCTGTAAAATATCATCTCAATCACACGAGGCAACATCCTCACAGCTCAGTCTGCAGTATGTAGTGTCTCTACTTTAAAGAGTCCTCTCCTGCTGATGTTCAGGTGTATATCAGTATGTAGTGTCTCTACTTTAAAGAGTCCTCTCCTGCTGATGTTCAGGTGTATATCAGTATGTAGTGTCTCTACTTTAAAGAGTCCTCTCCTGCTGATGTTCAGTGTATATCAGTATGTAGTGTCTCTACTTTAAAGAGTCCTCTCCTGCTGATGTTCAGGTGTATATCAGTATGTAGTGTCTCTACTTTAAAGAGTCCTCTCCTGCTGATGTTCAGGTGTATATCATATGTAGTGTCTCTACTTTAAAGAGTCCTCTCCTGCTGATGTTCAGGTGTATATCAGTGTGTAGTGTCTCAACTTTAAAGAGTCCTCTCCTGCTGATGTTCAGGTGTATATCAGTGTGTAGTGTCTCTACTTTAAAGAGTCCTCTCCTGCTGATGTTCAGGTGTATATCAGTGTGTAGTGTCTCTACTTTAAAGAGTCCTGTCCTGCTGATGTTCAGGTGTATATCAGTATGTAATGTCTCTACTTTAAAGAGTCCTCTCCTGCTGATGTTCAGGTGTATATCAGTATGTAGTATCTCTACTTTAAAGAGTCCTCTCCTGCTGATGTTCAGGTGTATATCAGTATGTAGTGTCTCTACTTTAAAGAGTCCCCTCCTGCTGATGTTCAGGTGTATATCAGTATGTAGTGTCTCTACTTTAAAGAGTCCTCTCCTGCTGATGTTCAGGTGTATATCAGTATGTAGTGTCTCTACTTTAAAGAGTCCTCTCCTGCTGATGTTCAGTGTATATCAGTGCGTAGTGTCTCTACTTTAAAGAGTCCTCTCCTGCTGATGTTCAGGTGTATATCAGTATGTAGTCTCTCTACTTTAAAGAGTCCTCTCCTGCTGATGTTCAGGTGTATATCAGTATGTAGTGTCTCTACTTTAAAGAGTCCTGTCCTGCTGATGTTCAGGTGTATATCAGTATGTAGTGTCCTCTACTTTAAAGAGTCCTCTCCTGCTGATGTTCAGGTGCAAATCATTATGTAGTGTCTCTACTTTAAAGAGTCCCTCCTGCTGATGTCCAGGTGTATATCATGTATGTCTCTACTTTAAAGAGTCCTCTCCTGCTGATGTTCAGGTGTATATCAGTATGTAGTGTCTCTACTTTAAAGAGTCCTCTCCTGCTGATGTCAGGTGTATATCATATGTAGTGTCTCTACTTTAAAGAGTCCTCTCCTGCTGATGTTCAGGTGTTATCAGTATGTAGTGTCTCTACTTTAAAGAGTCCTCTCCTGCTGATGTTCAGGTGTATATCAGTATGTAGCGTCTCTACTTTAAAGAGTCCTCTCCTGCTGATGTTCAGGTGTATATCAGTGTGTAGTGTTCTACTTTAAAGAGTCGTCTCCTGCTGATGTTCAGGTGTATATCAGTATGTAGTGTCTCTACTTTAAAGAGTCCTCTCCTGCTGATGTTTAGGTGTATATCAGTATGTAGTGTCTCTACTTTAAAGTCCTCTCCTGCTGATGTTCAGGTGTATATCAGTATGTAGTGTCTCTACTTTAAAGAGTCCTCTCCTGCTGATGTTCAGGTGTATATCAGTATGTAGTGTCTCTACTTTAAAGAGTCCTCTCCTGCTGATGTTCAGTGTATATCAGTATGTAGTGTCTCTACTTTAAAGAGTCCTCTCCTGCTGATGTTCAGGTGTATATCAGTATGTAGCGTCTCTACTTTAAAGAGTCCTCTCCTGCTGATGTTCAGGTGTATATCAGTGTGTAGTGTCTCTACTTTAAAGAGTCGTCTCCTGCTGATGTTCAGGTGTATATCAGTATGTAGTGTCTCTACTTTAAAGAGTCCTCTCCTGCTGATGTCCAGGTGTATATCAGTATGTAGTGTCTCTACTTTAAAGAGTCCTCTCCTGCTGATGTTTAGGTGTATATCAGTATGTAGTGTCTCTACTTTAAAGAGTCCTCTCCTGCTGATGTTCAGGTGTATATCAGTATGTAGTGTCTCTACTTTAAAGAGTCCTCTCCTGCTGATGTTCAGGTGTATATCAGTATGTAGTGTCTCTACTTTAAAGAGTCCTCTCCTGCTGATGTTCAGGTGTATATCAGTATGTAGTGTCTCTACATTAAAGATCCTCTCCTGCTGATGTTCAGGTGTATATCAGTATGTAGTGTCTCTACTTTAAAGAGTCCTCTCCTGCTGATGTTCAGGTGTATATCAGTATGTAGTGTCTCTACTTTAAAGAGTCCTCTCCTGATGATGTTCAGGTGTATATCAGTATGTAGTGTCTCTACTTTAAAGAGTCCTCTCCTGATGATGTTCAGGTGTATATCAGTATGTAGTGTCTCTACTTTAAAGAGTCCTCTCCTGCTGATGTTCAGGTGTATATCAGTATGTAGTGTCTCTACTTTAAAGAGTCCTCCTGCTGATGTTCAGGTGTATATCAGTATGTAGTGTCTCTACATTAAAGAGTCCTCTCCTGCTGATGTTCAGGTGTATATCAGTATGTAGTGTCTCTACTTTAAAGAGTCCTCTCCTGCTGATGTTCAGGTGTATATCAGTATGTAGTGTCTCTACATTAAAGAGTCCTCTCCTGCTGATGTTCAGGTGTATATCAGTATGTAGTGTCTCTACTTTAAAGAGTCCTCTCCTGCTGATGTTCAGGTGTATATCAGTATGTAGTGTCTCTACTTTAAAGAGTCCTCTCCTGATGATGTTCAGTGTATATCAGTATGTAGTGTCTCTACTTTAAAGAGTCCTCTCCTGATGATGTTCAGGTGTATATCAGTATGTAGTGTCTCTACTTTAAAGAGTCCTCTCCTGCTGATGTTCAGGTGTATATCAGTATGTAGTGTCTCTACTTTAAAGAGTCCTCTCCTGATGATGCTCAGTTTGTTCACCTGTGAAATGATGAGATGTCACTAATTAACTCATAACTCGTTATAAAGTAGTATGGAAGAATACTGGTGCAGATATACAGTGTACTTCAAACACACTGATATTTCCATTTGCTCTCACTTCATACTTATACTTCTCCTGACTCTATTATCTTTGAGGTTATTTAACATTATATCTAAGTGGTGCAGTGTTACAGATTCCCCTCCAGCAGCTTCACACTGACTCTACAACCATCACACTGACTCTACAACCATCACACTGACTCTACAACCATCACACTGACTGTACTACCATCACACTGACTCTACAACCATCACACTGACTGAACTACCATCACACTGACTGAACTACCATCACACTGACTGAACTACCATCACACTGACTCTACAACCATCACACACTGACTGAACTACCATCACACTGACTGAACTACCATCACACTGACTGAACTACCATCACACTGACTGTACTACCATCACACTGACTGTACTACCATCACACTGACTGTACTACCATCACACTGACTGTACTACCATCACACTGACTGAACTACCATCACACTGACTGAACTACCATCACACTGACTCTACTACCATCACACTGACTCTACTACCATCACACTGACTGAACTACCATCACACTGACTCTACTACCATCACACTGACTCTACTACCATCACACTGACTGAACTACCATCACACTGACTGTACTACCATCACACTGACTGTACTACCATCACACTGACTGTACTACCATCACACTGACTGAACTACCATCACACTGACTGTACTACCATCACACTGACTCTACTACCATCACACTGACTGAACTACCATCACACTGACTGTACTACCATCACACTGACTGAACTACCATCACACTGACTGTACTACCATCACACTGACTGTACTACCATCACACTGACTGAACTACCATCACACTGACTGTACTACCATCACACTGACTGTACTACCATCACACTGACTGAACTACCATCACACTGACTGAACTACCATCACACTGACTGAACTACCATCACACTGACTGTACTACCATCACACTGACTGAACTACCATCACACTGACTGAACTACCATCACACTGACTCTACCATCACACTGACTGAACTACCATCACACTGACATCACACTGACTGAACTACCATCACACTGACTCTACTACCATCACACTGACTCTACTACCATCACACTGACTGAACTACCATCACACTGACATCACACTGACTGTACTACCATCACACTGACTGTACTACCATCACACTGACTGAACTACCATCACACTGACTGTACTACCATCACACTGACTGTACTACCATCACACTGACTGTACTACCATCACACTGACTGAACTACCATCACACTGACATCACACTGACTGTACTACCATCACACTGACTGTACTACCATCACACTGACTGTACTACCATCACACTGACTCTACTACCATCACACTGACTGAACTACCATCACACTGACATCACACTGACTGTACTACCATCACACTGACTGTACTACCATCACACTGACTGTACTACCATCACACTGACTGTACTACCATCACACTGACTGTACTACCATCACACTGACTGAACTACCATCACACTGACTGTACTACCATCACACTGACTGTACTACCATCACACTGACTGTACTACCATCACACTGACTGAACTACCATCACACTGACATCACACTGACTCTACTACCATCACACTGACTGAACTACCATCACACTGACTGAACTACCATCACACTGACTCTACTACCATCACACTGACTCTACTACCATCACACTGACTGAACTACCATCACACTGACATCACACTGACTCTACTACCATCACACTGACTGAACTACCATCACACTGACTGTACTACCATCACACTGACTGAACTACCATCACACTGACTGTACTACCATCACACTGACTGAACTACCATCACACTGACTGAACTACCATCACACTGACTGTACTACCATCACACTGACTGAACTACCATCACACTGACTGAACTACCATCACACTGACTGAACTACCATCACACTGACTGTACTACCATCACACTGACTGTACTACCATCACACTGACTGTACTACACATCACACTGACTGTACTACCATCACACTGACTGTACTACCATCACACTGACTGAACTACCATCACACTGACTGAACTACCATCACACTGACTGAACTACCATCACACTGACTGAACTACCATCACACTGACTGAACTACCATCACACTGACTGTACTACCATCACACTGACTGTACTACCATCACACTGACTGTACTACCATCACACTGACTCTACTACCATCACACTGACTGAACTACCATCACACTGACTGTACTACCATCACACTGACTGAACTACCATCACACTGACTGAACTACCATCACACTGACTGTACTACCATCACACTGACTCTACTACCATCACACTGACTGTACTACCATCACACTGACTCTACTACCATCACACTGACTGAACTACCATCACACTGACTCTACTACCATCACACTGACTGAACTACCATCACACTGACATCACACTGACTGAACTACCATCACACTGACTGTACTACCATCACACTGACTCTACTACCATCACACTGACTGTACTACCATCACACTGACTGAACTACCATCACACTGACTGTACTACCATCACACTGACTGTACTACCATCACACTGACTGTACTACCATCACACTGACTGAACTACCATCACACTGACTCTACTACCATCACACTGACTCTACTACCATCACACTGACTGTACTACCATCACACTGACTGTACTACCATCACACTGACTCTACTACCATCACACTGACTGTACTACCATCACACTGACTCTACTACCATCACACTGACTGAACTACCATCACACTGACTGTACTACCATCACACTGACATCACACTGACTCTACTACCATCACACTGACTGTACTACCATCACACTGACTGAACTACCATCACACTGACTGTACTACCATCACACTGACATCACACTGACTCTACTACCATCACTGACTGAACTACCATCACACTGACTCTACTACCATCACACTGACATCACACTGACTCTACTACCATCACACTGACTGTACTACCATCACACTGACTGTACTACCATCACACTGACTGTACTACCATCACACTGACTGAACTACATCATACTGACTGTACTACCATCACACTGACTGTACTACCATCACACTGACTGAACTACCATCACACTGACTGTACTACCATCACACTGACTGTACTACCATCACACTGACTGTACTACCATCACACTGACTGAACTACCATCACACTGACTGTACTACCATCACACTGACTGAACTACCATCACACTGACTGTACTACCATCACACTGACTGAACTACCATCACACTGACTGAACTACCATCACACTGACTCTACTACCATCACACTGACTCTACTACCATCACACTGACTGTACTACAATCACACTGACTGTACTACCATCACACTGACTGAACTACCATCACACTGACTGTACTACCATCACACTGACTGAACTACCATCACACTGACTGTACTACCATCACACTGACTGAACTACCATCACACTGACTGAACTACCATCACACTGACTGTAGTACCATCACACTGACTGACTACCATCACACTGACTGTACTACCATCACACTGACTGTACTACCATCACACTGACTGAACTACTATCACACTGACTCTACTACCATCACACTGACATCACACTGACTGTACTACCATCACACTGACTGAACTACCATCACACTGACTGTAGTACCATCACACTGACTGAACTACCATCACACTGACTGTACTACCATCACACTGACTGTACTACCATCACACTGACTGAACTACTATCACACTGACTCTACTACCATCACACTGACATCACACTGACTGAACTACCATCACACT
The DNA here is from genome assembly GCA_011823955.1 of Dissostichus mawsoni. Classification (NCBI taxonomy): domain Eukaryota; kingdom Metazoa; phylum Chordata; class Actinopteri; order Perciformes; family Nototheniidae; genus Dissostichus; species Dissostichus mawsoni. The sequence continues at coordinate 336,814 of JAAKFY010000117.1, forward strand.
GACTGTACTACCATCACACTGACTGTACTACCATCCCACTGACTGTACTACCATCACATTGACTGTACTACCATCACACTGACATCACACTGACTGTACTACCATCACACTGACATCACACTGACTGTACTACCATCACACTGACATCACACTGACTGTACTACCATCACACTGACTGTACTACCATCACACTGACTGTACTACCATCCCACTGACTGTACTACCATCACATTGACTGTACTACCATCACACTGACATCACACTGACTGTACTACCATCACACTGACATCACACTGACTGTACTACCATCACACTGACATCACACTGACTGTACTACCATCACACTGACTGAACTACCATCACACTGACATCACACTGACTCTACTACAATCACACTGACTCTACTACCATCACACTGACTCTACTACCATCACACTGACATCACACTGACTGTACTACCATCACACTGACTGTACTACCATCACACTGACTGTACTACCATCACACTGACATCACACTGACTGTACTACCATCACACTGACTCTACTACCATCACACTGACTCTACTACCATCACACTGACATCACACTGACTGTACTACCATCACACTGACTGAACTACCATCACACTGACTGTACTACCATCACACTGACATCACACTGACTGTACTACTATCACACTGACATCACACTGACTGTACTACCATCACACTGACATCACACTGACTGAACTACCATCACACTACCATCACACTGACTGTACTACCATCACACTGACTGAAACCATCACTGACTGTACTACCATCACACTGACATCACACTGACTGAACTACCATCACACTGACATCACACTGACTGAACTACCATCACACTGACATCACACTGACTCTACTACCATCACACTGACTGTACTACCATCACACTGACTGAACTACCATCACACTGACTGAACTACCATCACATGACATCACACTGACTGAACTACCATCACACTGACTGAACTACCATCACACTGACTGTACTACCACCACACTGACTGAACTACCATCACACTGACTGAACTACCATCACACTGACATCACACTGACTGTACTACCATCACACTGACATCACACTGACTGTACTACCATCACACTGACTGTACTACCATCACACTGACATCACACTGACTGTACTACCATCACACTGACATCACACTGACTGTACTACCATCACACTGACATCACACTGACTGAACTACCATCACACTGACTGAACTACCATCACACTGACTGAACTACCATCACACTGACATCACACTGACTGAACTACCATCACACTGACTGAACTACCATCACATTGACTGTACTACCATCACACTGACTGTACTACCATCACACTGACTGAACTACCATCACACTGACTGTACTACCATCACACTGACTGAACTACCATCACACTGACATCACACTGACTGAACTACCATCACACTGACTGAACTACCATCACACTGACTGTACTACCATCACACTGACTGTACTACCATCACACTGACTGAACTGCCATCACACTGACTGAACTACCATCACACTGACTGTACTACCATCACACTGACTGAACTACCATCACACTGACTGAACTTCCATCACACTGACATCACACTGACTGAACTACCATCACACTGACTGAACTACCATCACACTGACTGAACTACCATCACACTGACTCTACTACCATCACACTGACTGTACTACCATCACACTGACTGAACTACCATCACACTGACTGAATACCATCACACTGACTGTACTACCATCACACTGACTGAACTACCATCACACTGACTGTACTACCATCACACTGACTGAACTACCATCACACTGACTGTACTACCATCACACTGACTGAACTACCATCACACTGACTGAACTACCATCACACTGACTGTACTACCATCACACTGACTGTACTACCATCACACTGACTGAACTACCATCACACTGACTGAACTACCATCACACTGACTCTACTACCATCACACTGACTGTACTACCATCACACTGACTGAACTACCATCACACTGACTGAACTACCATCACACTGACTGTACTACCATCACACTGACTGAACTACCATCACACTGACTGTACTACCATCACACTGACTGAACTACCATCACACTGACTGTACTACCATCACACTGACTGAACTACCATCACACTGACTGAACTACCATCACACTGACTGAACTACCATCACACTGACTGAACTACCATCCCACATTGTTGTGCAGACTTTGACTCCTGTTTCTAATTGAATATTTTATATATGTTTAGTGTAAAACGCAGCTCACCTGTTTCCTCGGAGAGGGAAGCGACGCTCTGCAGCAGAAACACTGTTATTAGAAATCCAGAAGAAAACTGATCCATCCTGAGAGAGACGCTGAGACGAGTGAGAGGGAGAGAGGAACTGCTGCTCATTATCTCCTCCCACACACACACACACACACACACCACAACACACACACACACACACACAACACCACACACACACACACACACACACACACACACACACACGATGCAGTACCTGTTTGTGTCCACTAGATGGAAGCAGTGTTATTAAATGTGTTTCTGATCCACACCAGTACTACAGTTATTCTATCAGTGGCATTTTTAAGAGTACTAGTACTAGAGTTGCTCAAGTACTAACCAAGACGGTAAAAGTGGACATAGTCATCTTCTAAAATCGCAAATTCAAAACCAACAAAACATTCATTCATTTAAAATAATTGTTATCATGTTTATTTGTATGAAATCAGATAAATCACAAACATTGAACAGATTATCAATCAAACCTCCAACAGAACACAGAGTTAAACAGGTTCAGGTGTTCGTGAATTATGGATTATAAATCAAATGTTATCACTTAATTAACATCTGGCATCATTTATATCATCACACATTAAAACTGACACCAGCTACATGAGAACAAAATAATCATTTTATGTACAAAGTGATTAAAGTCAACAAATCAAAGTGTTTATGAACATTAATATCAACATGTTCAAAAACTTATCATGAATCAATAACTTCTTCAAAGTTCAACAAATGATCAAAACAACAAAAGCATAAGAATATGAACCCATGGATATTGAGTTATAAATGACAGGATGTTAGTTATGAATACTTTTCCCATAGACATTATAATAAAATAGTAAGCTTATAGTCTCCGCCTCCAGAAGCAGATTCACGGCAACGGAACATTTGTCCGAACAATTTGAGATGTTAAATAAACTGAATTTTCGGGTTCTTAAGAATCTAACAAAAAACATTTGGGCAGACCTCGATTTAAGATTTATTTATAATATTTATATATATATAGCAGGAGGACAGCAGGTGGACAGCAGGGGGACAGCAGGGGGACAGCAGGAGGACAGCAGGTGGACAGCAGGAGGACAGCAGGTGGACAGCAGGGGGACAGCAGGAAGACAGCAGGAGGACAGCAAGGGGACAGCAGGAGGACAGCAGGGGACAGCAGGAAGACAGCAGGAAGACAGCAGGAGGACAGCAGGAGGACAGCAGCTGGACGCTCACCTGCACCTCGTCTTCATTGTGGCTGGTTTAAAGTTAATGTCACCACTGTGATTGAAACACACATTCTTTAGCCAGATCATCAGCAGGATAGTGAGTCAGTCTGCACTGATATACCACTGGGGGTTCTCCAGAGGAAGCTGCCCACAGCTGGTTGTTAGCTGCTAGCTGCTAGCTGCTAGCTGTTAGCTGTCCTGCTTGGCTAACAGAGTTAACAGCTGTTGCTTACTGCACTCCCATAGAGTTACATATTGTGTGTTTCAGAGTGTGTGTTTCAGAGTGTGTGTTTCAGAGTGTGTGGTGTGTTTCAGAGTGTGTGTGTGTGTAACATATTGTGTGTTTCCTCCCCCCAGTCACCAGGGAGTGCTGTAAGCAGACGGGGGAGGTCTCTGGGAGGCAGGTGGAGGTGGTGGACACCCCCGGGCTCTTCGACACCTCGTTACCGGAGCACAGCGTGAAGAGAGAGATCTCAAAGTGCAAGTGGGCCTCAGCTGCTGCAGGAGGCGGGGCCTCAGCTGATGCAGGAGGCGGGGCCTCAGCTGCTGCAGGAGGCGGGCCTCAGCTGCTGCAGGAGGCAGGCCCCGAGCTGAGGGCCGTCCTGAAGAAGGCGGGGAACCGGTTCCACGTCTTCAACAACGCCAGGGCCAACGACCGCGGACAGGTATCTTATACTTTATCTTTCATTTTATTAATCTCTAATCTGTGCTGTTTTCATTCTTTAAGCACTTTGAGTATTATTATCTTACCTTATCTTATCTTACCTTACCTTGTCTTACCTTGTCTTACCTTGTCTTATCTTACCTTACCTTACCTTGTCTTACCTTGTCTTACCTTACCTTACCTTGTCTTATCTTACCTTACCTTACCTTGTCTTACCTTGTCTTACCTTACCTTACCTTGTCTTACCTTGTCTTATCTTACCTTACCTTGTCTTACCTTGTCTTATCTTACCTTACCTTACCTTACCTTATCTTGTCTTACCTTACCTTACCTTACCTTATCTTGTCTTACCTTGTCTTATCTTACCTTACCTTACCTTACCTTGTCTTATCTTACCTTACCTTACCTTACCTTATCTTGTCTTACCTTGTCTTATCTTACCTTACCTTACCTTACCTTATCTTGTCTTACCTTACCTTACCTTACCTTATCTTGTCTTACCTTGTCTTATCTTACCTTACCTTGTCTTACCTTGTCTTATCTTACCTTACCTTGTCTTACCTTGTCTTATCTTACCTTACCTTACCTTACCTTATCTTGTCTTACCTTACCTTACCTTACCTTATCTTGTCTTACCTTACCTTACCTTACCTTGTCTTACCTTGTCTTATCTTACCTTACCTTACCTTGTCTTATCTTACCTTACCTTATCTTGTCTTACCTTGTCTTATCTTACCTTACCTTGTCTTATCTTACCTTATCTTACCTTACCTTACCTTGTCTTATCTTACCTTATCTTACCTTACCTTGTCTTACCTTATCTTATCTTACCTTACCTTACCTTGTCTTATCTTACCTTATCTTACCTTGTCTTATCTTACCTTGTCTTATCTTACCTTACCTTATCTTACCTTATCTTACCTTACCTTGTCTTATCTTACCTTACCTTACCTTATCTTACCTTACCTTGTCTTACCTTACCTTACCTTGTCTTACCTTGTCTTATCTTACCTTACCTTATCTTACCTTACCTTATCTTACCTTACCTTATCTTACCTTACCTTATCTTATCTTACTTGTCTTACCTTACCTTGTCTTATCTTACCTTACCTTATCTTATCTTACCTTACCTTGTCTTACCTTACCTTGTCTTATCTTACCTTACCTTATCTTACCTTACCTTGTCTTATCTTACCTTACCTTACCTTATCTTACCTTGTCTTATCTTACCTTATCTTACCTTACCTTACCTTGTCTTATCTTACCTTACCTTATCTTACCTTATCTTACCTTACCTTGTCTTATCTTACCTTACCTTACCTTATCTTACCTTACCTTGTCTTACCTTACCTTACCTTGTCTTACCTTGTCTTATCTTACCTTACCTTATCTTATCTTACCTTACCTTATCTTACCTTACCTTATCTTATCTTACCTTGTCTTACCTTACCTTACCTTGTCTTATCTTACCTTACCTTATCTTACCTTACCTTACCTTGTCTTACCTTACCTTGTCTTATCTTACCTTACCTTGTCTTACCTTACCTTACCTTGTCTTCTTACCTTACCTTATCTTACCTTACCTTGTCTTACCTTGTCTTATCTTACCTTACCTTATCTTACCTTACCTTATCTTACCTTGTCTTATCTTACCTTATCTTACCTTATCTTGTCTTATCTTATCTTACCTTGTCTTACCTTGTCTTATCTTACCTTACCTTACCTTATCTTACCTTACCTTGTCTTACCTTGTCTTATCTTACCTTACCTTACCTTACCTTATCTTGTCTTACCTTACCTTACCTTACCTTACCTTATCTTACCTTACCTTATGTGCTGGATCTGCTGGAGATGGTGGAGCAGATGCTGGAGGCTAACGGAGGGCAGTTCTACTCCAACGTCCGGTACGAGGAGGTGGTGGAGATGCTGGACCGCAGAGAGGCGGAGCTCAGGCAGCTCTACGACAGGAAGCTGAGGGAGGAGATCCGAGAGGTGGAGAGGAAGTACGAGCTGAAGCTGAGGGAGGAGCAGCATCAGCGTCTGCAGGTGGAGCTGCAGGAGGTGAAGCGGTACTACCGGGTCCTAGAGAGCGGGGTCCGGCTGGTGGTGGAGCAGACGGTGCCCTCCGACTCCTTCCAGGAAGTGCTCTCCCAGTTCAACGAGAAGCTGAAGCTCAATGTTCAGTCCTGAAGCTGCTGACCCTCTCACTGGGTCAAAGTCTGATCAAACAGTTCTAATTCTAAAACTGAAATGTGTCATTGAGTAACGTTCTGGTTGTTTGTGGCAGCAGGGTTTTTTTATGTTATAAATGTACCGTTACTCTTAAAAGGTTAAACTCTGATCTATAAACAGAGCCTTCCTCGGACAACATCCGGAGGACCAGCAGTTTCCCTTTCACTCAGAGCTGAGAAAATGTGGAAGCTAGTCCCATTTCACAGACTTCTGAAACTAGATCCCAAGATTCAAAAGCTCGTACTCAGAAGATCTGAAACTAGATCCCCAGAAATAAGTTTTAAAAAATTGGAAAATACTTCAGAGATTCTAAGTCAGAGAATAGTTTGCAGAAATCTGAAACTACTTCCCAACTCTCTGAACAATTTTGTCAAACTTCTGAAAATATTTCCCGAAATTCTGAAATAGTCCAAAGAAATTATAAAATAAATCTGAAAAATACAGAGACGACTTCACAAAATGTTGAAACTATTCACCAAAAAACTGGTTTCATGAGAATTCTGAAACAATTTTGACAAAATTCTTAAAATAATTCCCAGAACTCTGAAAACTGTTTTCATTATTCTGAATATTTGTTGAATGGTTTCAGAGGTCTAGAAAGAGTCAGTGGAGACGTTTCACTAATAAATGACTTCTATGAAAAACCTTAAACAACGTGATGATTTTATTAAAGTTGTGTAATTGTTGTAATGTTTTTCACCATGTAAAGCAGGGGTGGGCAATTATTTTTACAAGGGGCCACTTCAGAAACTCGAGCTGTGTTGGGGGGCCGAATCAAAATAAGTTGAACTTAATTCTGCTCAATATACATTTTCTCCCATTATAGAATGCAGTATATTACATATTTTTATGAGCTGTTACTGGTAATCAAAAGAATAAGAATGTTCCCTTACAATAAATATATGAAATTGTGGAGTGGGCCAAATAGGAAAATACTCCTATAGAGGTAATAAACAGTAAAAACAATAATTGAATCAGTATTTAATTACATTTTTGACACGTTAATCTACACAAACCAATACTGAAAAGGTGTTTTACAGTATGTTAAAGATAAGAAATTAATCAGCTTTATACAAAAAGAAATGAGTGCTTTTGATTTTTGTTTTTCAGTTAATTTGACTTGTTCAGTGAGAAAAATCCAGTCTGTCTTGGGCTTGAATAAGTGCACGGAAATCTGGTTCAATGTCTGAGGTGGATATGCGAAGGACAGCTGAGAGGTGATCATCAGTGATAGAGGATCTGTATCTGGATTTGTTGAACTTCATCACTGAGAATGTCTGTTCACATATGTAGGTAGATCCAAAGAGGACCATCATCTTCTGAGCACGTCTCCTCATGTGTGGAAAGTTCTCCTCTTTCAGGGAAGAGTAAAACTCAGGCAGTGAGACTGACCTAAAGTGCTCTGACAGAAGTGTGTCAGACTGCAGGTCAATGAGTTCAAGCTGAACATCACTGGGTGCATCATCCACATGGCATGGAAATGGGGAAAAGATCATGTTCATTTCATTCTCAACTGTTTTGAAGTCTTTAAATCGCCTTGAAAACTCACCATGCAGTGCTTCTAACATGGATGAGTACCTCTGGAGGTGATCAGCTGATGGTGTGGCTTCCTTCAGTGTTGGCAAGTGCGTGAGAATGTTGTCCTCCATTTGGCTTGAGAGAAGCTGCAGCTTTCTCATGAAAGCCTTCACTGCACTGTACATGTCATGCACAAAAAGGCCCTTGCCTTGCAGTTTGACATTTAGTTCACTCATTAGTGCAGTCACATCTACAGCAAAACCAAGGTCTGCCATCCAGTCTGCATCTGAAAGCTGTGGGATGTCGTTTCCTTTCTTCACACAGAAGTCTTGAATCTCTTCTCTCAGGTCCCATACTCTTTTCAGCACTTGCCCAGGCTGAGCCACCTGACAGCTGCATGGTAGGGTATGTCACGATGTTCAGTCTCACTTTCCTCCAAAAGTGCAACAAACTGTCTGTGATTCGATGCTCTTGCCCTGATGAAGTTAACTATTTTAGTTACAACATCAACAACATGGTTAATTTTTAACACTGACTTACACAACACTTCCTGATGTAGAATACAATGCAAAAATACCAATTTCTGCTCAGGGTTAATTTCTGTCACTTTATCCTGCATTCTCTTCAATAGTCCAACATTTTTCCCTGTCAGATTTGGACAACCATCCGTTGTCACGCCTGCCAGCTTGTCCCATTTCAGTCCCAACTTTTCCACACATGCATTTACCTCCGTGAACAAATCACTCCCTGTTGTTGTCCCTTTCATTGACTGCATGGCTGCCAGCTCCTCCGTGATTTTGAAGTCCGTAGTTATCCCACGTAGGAAGATGAGTAGCTGGGCAGTGTCACGTACATCGCAGCTCTCATCCAAAGCCAAGGAAAAAAAGTGAAAGTTGACCGCTCTGTTCTGCAGCTGAAGCTCCAGATTTCCCGCGATGTCCTCAATCCTCCTCGTAACAGTGCGTCGGGAGAGGGGCACTTTCTCAAATGCCTCCTTTTTCTCCGGGCATATTAGTGCGGCAGAGTCCAACAAACACTCCTTAATGAACTCTCCGTCCGAAAACGGTTTACTTTTTCTTGCAATGTTGTGGGATAAGACATAACTCGTCTTGACAGCTGCATCTCTGGATGTGGAATGTTTTGTGAAAAGTTGTTGTTGGCTTTGCAGCTTAGCTAGCAAAGCATCTGACTCCTTTGCCCGCTCTTCCTCAGACAGGTTCTTGTATTTATCTGCGTGTTTGGTATCATAGTGGCGACTCAAATTGTACTCCTTGAACACAGCGACCTGCGCACCACAAACTAAACACACAGCTTTACCTTTCACTTCTGTAATAAATACTTAGTCCATGTCTGGTTGAAAACGCGGCATTCAGTATCGATCTTTCTTTTTTTGCCGTTTGCGGACATTTCGAAGACTAGCCGGCCAGCATCACTCGTAGCTGTTCACGGCACGCGCGTTTACGTAAATAATTTAAAAAACAGCAGCACCCTTTTCAAAATAAAAGCAACAGTTAGAAAAGTATTTACGCCATTCAAGCAATACAGCTGTGTTGCTTTTATTTTGAAAAGGTTGCTGTTTTTTTCATTATGTTATAATTTATGATCAACCTCCCGTTGGCCGTAAAATGCCCAGTACTGATGTAAGCCTCTGGGGTATTATAAACTCTGTGACCTGTTCATTAAGTGTTTTAATTAAATAAATACACATTGAATGTAAATCAAGTTTCTGTTTATTTATGACGATTTCCAAACATCCGAATCATGTGGAACAAACCCTCCCTCAGAATACACAGTTAATAAAGTTGATCAATCACACGCTGTGTAAGTATTGATCAGAGACTTCTGGTGAAGACATTACTAATGTCTGCTTTTCTTTATTATTGCTGCCTTTTTACCTGCTACGCCCCTTTTGCTGTTACACTGTACATATCTGCGGGACTAATGAAGGATTTCTGACCCTGGTTCTGAGTGAGTAATCTGGGTGTTATATGTGCTGAAGGCATACAGCAACACGAACCCAAGGAACCAGAACTTGTGCTGCTTTATGGTCTTCCAAACGCAAGCTAACGCTCTGTAAACTCTTCCTCTCTGAGCCCTCCTGAACCACTCCTCGGTGTAGTGCTGTCCTCCGTTAGCTGAGACCATCTCATCTATCTTAGACAGGAAGGTTCTGACCTGCTGTCTTATTCTTCTTCTATTGTCAAACACACAGAATCTACCTCCACACATGGAGACCAGCTCAGAGACATGACTGTTGGACCGGATCAGATCATCAATGGACTGACCTCCTAACTGGTCCCCGTGAGTGAAGAGCACCATGGAGTACCTCAGAGCCTGGCCTCTGAGCAGCTGCTTCAGGTTCTCAAACAGAGCGATGTCTGCCGAGCTGATGCTGCCCAGCCTGAGCACCAGAACCAGGGCGTGCGGTCCTGGACTCGCCTGCTTTATGGACTTCAGGATCTCTTCAAACAGCTGTTTAGGAGACACACTTCCAGCTGTGATTCCTGGACTGTCCACCACAATGACCTGACGCCCCCCCACCCCCGCAGAGCGACTGACCGACTCAGTGCTGACGGGGTTAAAGCCACAGTCCGACTGAAACTGATCCAACCCCAAGATGGTGTTCCCTGAGGAACTCTTCCCTCCTCCAGGAGGGCCGAGCAGCACTAGCCTCACCTCCTCCAACCGGACGGACTGCAGGACACCTGGAGACACAGAGACATTTAGCGTCTGTCCAAAGAGACTCTAGACTCAACCTGAGAACAGACAGAACCCTGCAGCTACTTTAGCTTCAAATAACCCATCATTGTTGATCCTGAAAACGTCAGGAATGGACTCAGCAATAACCCCAAAACTGACCAAATCTGCCCAGACATACAAGCATCTCAAAAGTGTCCTGAGTACAGCACCTGAGTAAATGTACCTGGTGGGGGGGGGTTCTGGGCTCGGAGGTGGCCCGTCTTCTCCAGCAGCTCTCGGACTTGTTCCCGCCCTCCGCTCTGGTTGTTGAACAGATGATATCTGTCTGAGAACGTTGAGCAGTGAGCTGCAGTGTCCTCGTCTTCAAGGATGAAGTCCTCCAGAGCCCGGCCCTCCAAGGCGTCCCCCCCGGTAAACAGCAGGAAACACCGGTTGAAGTCCTGAGGTCCGAGGACCCTGTGAGCCGCCACCAGAACCTCCCCCTGCTCTCTGTGAAGCGCCCCACACTGAACCCAGCAGGAACAGGGTCTCTCTGCCGGACCCCCGGAGATCCTGGCACCAGGCCTGGATCTGCTGCTCTGAGCCCAGGATCCCCGGAGTGTCCACCACCGAGACCTGCTTCCCAAACACGGTCTCAGTGGCCTCGGAGATCTGCCTGGTCACCGGGGTCAGGGTCTGTCTGGACTCGAACGCAGGGCGATCCAGGATGGTGTTTCCTGAAGCACTCTTACCAACGCCGGTGTTTCCCAGGAGGACGATGGTGAGACCTGGATCCATGTTGACCTGCAGGAGACCAGAGGAAGAAACTCCATCAACGCTCCTCCAGACACGGAGAGCAGGAAGAGGGGAGGAGACAAGTATTTAGACCATAGGGTCATTTGTACTGGGGACGCTGGGGACGCTGGGGACATCCCCACTTTGCAATAGGGTTCAAACTGCTGTATCTGCAAGTAGAAGTACTCAGATCTTGTACATGAGTACTTGAGTAAAAGTAGTAGTACTCAGATATGTTACTTGAGTAAAAGTAGAAATACTCAGATCTGGTACTTGAGTACTTGAGTAAAAGTAGAAATACTCAGATCTTGTACTTGAGTAAAAGTAGAAGTAATAAGATCTGTTACTTGAGTACTTGAGTAAAAGTAGAAGTACTCAGATCTTGTATTAGTAAAAGTAGAAGTACTCAGATCTTGTACTTGAGAAAAGTAGAAGTAATAAGATCTGTTACTTGAGTACTTGTGTAAAAGTGAAGAACTCAGATCTTGTACTTAGTAAAAGTAGAGTACTCGACTTGTACTTGAGTAAAAGTAGAAGTACTCAGATCTTGTACTTGAGTAAAAGTAGAAGTATAAGATCTGTTACTTGAGTACTTGAGTAAAAGTAGAAGTACTCAGATATTTACTTAGAAAGGTAGAAGTACTCAGATCTTGTACTTGGTAACAGTAGAAGTACTCAGATCTTGTACTTGAGTAAAAGTAGAAGTACTCAGATCTTGTACTTTAGTAAAAGTAGAAGTACTCAGGTCTTGTAGTTGAGTAAAGTAGAAGTACTCAGATCTTGTACTTGAGTAAAAGTAGAAGTACCAGAGTGTAGGAATACTCTGTTACAGTAAAAGTAGAAGTACTCAGATCGTGTACTGAGTAAAAGTAGAAGTACTCAGTTCTTGTACTTGAGTAAAAGTAGAAGTACTCAGATCTTGTACTGAGTAAAAGTAGAAGTAATAAGATCTGTTACTTGGTACTTGAGTAAAAGTAGAAGTACTCAGATCTTGTACTTAGTAAAAGTAGAAGTACTCAGATCTTGTACTTGAGTAAAAGTAGAAGTAATAAGATCTGTTACTTGAGTATTGAGTAAAAGTAGAAGTACTCAGATCTTGTACTTAGTAAAAGTAGAAGTAATCAGATCTTGTACTTGAGTAAAAGTAGAAGTAATAAGATCTGTTACTTGAGTACTGTGTAAAAGTAGAAGTACTCAGATCTTGTACTTGAGTAAAAGTAGAAGTACTCAGATCTTGTAACTTGAGTAAAAGTAGAAGTAATAAGATCTGTTACTTGAGTACTTGAGTAAAAGTAGAAGTACTCAGATCTTGTACTTAGAAAAGTAGAAGTACTCAGATCTTGTACTTGAGTAACAGTAGAAGTACTCAGATCTTGTACTTGAGTAAAAGTAGAAGTACTCAGATCTTGTACTTTAGTAGAAGTACTCAGGTCTTGTAGTTGAGTAAAGTAGAAGTACTCAGATCTTGTACTTGAGTAAAGTAGAAGTACCAAGAGTGTAGGAATTACTCTGTTACAGTAAAAGTAGAAGTACTCAGATCGTGTACTTGAGTAAAAGTAGAAGTACTCAGTCTTGTACTTGAGTAAAAGTAGAAGTACTCAGATCTTGTACTTGAGTAAAAGTAGAAGTAATAAGATCTGTTACTTGAGTACTTGAGTAAAAATAGAAGTACTCAGATCTTGTACTTAGTAAAAGTAGAAGTACTCAGATCTTGTACTGAGTAAAAGTAGAAGTAATAAGATCTGTTACTTGGAGTACTTGAGTAAAAGTAGAAGTACTCAGATCTTGTACTTAGTAAAAGTAGAAGTACTCAGATCTTGTACTTGAGTAAAAGTAGAAGTACTCAGATCTTGTACTTGAGTAAAAGTAGAAGTACTAGATCTGTTACTTAGTACTTGAGTAAAAGTAGAAGTACTCAGATCTTGTACTTAGTAAAAGTAGAAGTACTCAGATCTTGTACTTGAGTAACAGTAGAAGTACTCAGATCTTGTACTTGAGTAAAAGTAGAAGTACTCAGATCTTGTACTTTAGTAAAAGTAGAAGTACTCAGGTCTTGTAGTTGAGTAAAAGTAGAAGTACTCAGATCTTGTACTTGAGTAAAAGTATAAGTACCAGTGTAGGAATACTCTGTTACAGTAAAAGTAGAAGTACTCAGATCTTGTACTTGAGTAACAGTAGAAGTACTCAGATCTTGTACTTGAGTAAAAGTAGAAGTACTCAGATCTTGTACTTAGTAAAAGTAGAAGTACTCAGGTCTTGTAGTTGAGTAAAAGACGTAGAAGTACTCAGATCTTGTACTTGAGTAAAAGTAGAAGTACCAGAGTGTAGGAATACTCTGTACAGTAAAAGTAGAAGATACTCAGATCGTGTACTTGAGTAAAAGTAGAAGTACTCAGTTCTTGTACTTGAGTAAACTAGAAGTACTCAGATCTTGTACTTGAGTAAAAGTAGAAGTACTCAGTTCTTGTACTTGAGTAAAAGTAGAAGTACTCAGATCTGCTACTTGAGTAAAGTAGAAGTACTCAGGTCTTGTACTTGAGTAAAAGTAGAAGTACTCAGATCTTGTACTTGAGTAAAAGTAGAAGTACTCAGTTTTGTACTTGAGTAAAAGTAGAAGTACTCAGATCTTGTACTTGAGTAAAAGTAGAAGTACTCAGTTCTGTACTTGAGTAAAAGTAGAAGTACTCAGAGCTTGTACTTAAAGTAGAAGTACTCAGATATTGTACTTGAGTAAAAGTAGAAGTACTCAGATCTTGTACTTAGTAAAAGTAGAAGCACTCAGATCTTGTACTTGAGTAAAAGTAGAAGTACTCAGATCTTGTACTTGAGTAACAGTAGAAGTACTCAGATCTGTACTTAGAAAAGTAGAAGAACTCAGATCTTGTACTTTAGTAAAGTAAAAGTACTCAGGTCTTGTAGTTGAGTAAAAGTAGAAGTACTCAGATCTTGTACTTGAGTAAAAGTAGAAGTACCAGAGTGTATGAATACTCTGTTACAGTAAAAGTAGAAGTACTCAGATCGTGTACTTGAGTAAAAGTAGAAGTACTCAGTTCTTGTACTTGAGTAAAAGTAGAAGTAATAAGATCTGTTACTTGAGTACTTGAGTAAAAGTAGAAGTACTCAGATCTTGTACTTAGTAAAAGTAGAAGTACTCAGATCTTGTACTTGAGTAAAAGTAGAAGTACTCAGATCTTGTACTTGAGTAAAGTAGAAGTAATAAGATCTGTTACTTGAGTACTTGAGTAAAAGTAGAAGTACTAGATCTTGTACTTAGTAAAAGTAGAAGTACTCAGATCTTGTACTTGAGTAACAGTAGAAGTACTCAGATCTTGTACTTGAGTAAAAGTAGAAGTACTCAGATCTTGTACTTTAGTAAAAGTAGAAGTACTCAGGTCTTGTAGTTGAGTAAAAGTAGAAGTACTCAGATCTTGTACTTGAGTAAAAGTAAGTACCAGAGTGTAGGAATACTCTGTTACAGTAAAAGTAGAAGTACTCAGATCTTGTACTTGAGTAACAGTAGAAGTACTCAGATTTGTACTTGAGTAAAAGTAGAAGTACTCAGATCTTGTACTTTAGTAAAGTAGAAGTACTCAGGTCTGTAGTTGAGTAAAAGTAGAAGTACTCAGATCTTGTACTTGAGTAAAAGTAGAAGTACCAGAGTGTAGGAATAACTCTGTTACAGTAAAAGTAGAAGTACTCAGATCGTGTACTTGAGTAAAAGTAGAAGTACTCAGTTCTTGTACTTGAGTAAAACTAGAAAGTACTCAGATCTTGTACTTGAGTAAAGTAGAAGTACTCAGTTCTTTGTACTTGAGTAAAAGTAGAAGTACCAGATCTGCTACTTGAGTAAAAGTAGAAGTACTCAGGTCTTGTACTTGAGTAAAAGTAGAAGTACTCAGATCTTGTACTTGAGTAAAAGTAGAAGTACTCAGTTCTTGTACTTGAGTAAAAGTAGAAGTACTCAGATTGTACTTGAGTAAAAGTAGAAGTACTCAGTTCTTGTACTTGAGTAAAAGTAGAAGTACTCAGAGCTTGTACTTAAAGTAGAAGTACTCAGATATTGTACTTGAGTAAAAGTAGAAGTACTCAGATCTTGTACTTAGTAAAAGTAGAAGCACTCAGATCTTGTACTTGAGTAAAAGTAGAAGTACTCAGATCTTGTACTTGAGTAACAGTAGAAGTACTCAGATCTTGTACTTAGAAAAGTAGAAGAACTCAGATCTTGTACTTAGTAAAAGTAAAGTACTCAGGTCTTGTAGTTGAGTAAAAGTAGAAGTACTCAGATCTTGTACTTGAGTAAAAGTAGAAGTACCAGAGTGTATGAATACTCTGTTACAGTAAAGTAGAAGTACTCAGATCGTGTACTTGAGTAAAAGTAGAAGTACTCAGTTCTTGTACTTGAGTAAAAGTAGAAGTACTCAGATCTTGTACTTGAGTAAAAGTAGAAGTACTCAGATCTGCTACTTGAGTAAAAGTAGAAGTACTCAGTTCTTGTACTTGAGTAAAGTAGAAGTACTCAGATCTGCTACTTGAGTAAAAGTAGAAGTACTCAGATCTTGTACTTGAGTAAAAGTAGAAGTACTCAGATCTTGTACTTGAGTAAAAGTAGAAGTGCTCAGATCTTTACTTGAGTAAAGTAGAAGTACTCAGATCTTGTACTTGAGTAAAAGTAGAAGTACTCAGATCTGCTACTTGAGTAAAAGTAGAAGTACTCAGATCTTGTACTTGAGTAAAAGTGAAGTACTCAGATCTGCTACTTTGAGTAAAAGTAGAAGTACTCAGTTCTTGTACTTGAGTAAAAGTAGAAGTACTCAGATCTGCTACTTGAGTAAAAGTAGAAGTACTCAGACTTGTACTTGAGTAAAAGTAGAAGTACTCAGATCTTGTACTTGAGTAAAAGTAGAAGTTCTCGTTCTTGTACTTGAGTAAAAGTAGAAGTACTCAGAGCTTGTACTTAAAGTAGAAGTAATCAGATCTTGTACTTGAGTAAAAGTAGAAGGACTCAGATCTTGTACTTGAGTAAAAGTAGAAGTACTCAGATCTTGTACTTGAGTTAAAGTAGAAGTACTCAGGTCTGTACTTGAGTAAAAGTAGAAGTACCAGAGTGAAGGAATACTCTGTTTCAGTAAAAGTCCTGCATTCAAAATGTTCCTCAAGTGAAAGTAGAAAAGTATTCTCATCAAAATATAGTGAAAGTAGCGACAGTGAAAGTAGTCATTGTGCAGATGGTCCATTTCAGAATAATATATGATATGTTTTATAATGATTGATCATGAAAGTGTTCTCAAAGCTGGTAAAGGTGCAGCTAGTTTGAATGGCTTTGTATACTGCAGGGTAGCTGTGGATTTACTCCAGATACTAAAATGTCGGCCAAAAAAAGTACAAGTACAAGTACCTCAAAAGTGTACTTAAGTAGAGTACTTGAGTAAAGGTACTTAGTTACCTTCCAAGTCTGCGATTACAGTATTTTAAAATCACAATGTACTTTCACATTAACTCAGAGATCATTAAAATACAGCCAACAACAATCGGGGGGTTGGGTGTGACCCCGGTCCCTCACCCTGTCCCATGAGCTGGGGATTTGTATTAATATATTAGTATATTAGTATATCAGTATATTAGTATATTCATATATTAAAACACACACGTTCAGCGGCAGGTTTCTGTTTCCTCGTTTCAAACCTCGTCAAGCTGCCAGAGGTCACACACTGACTACAGAGGGAAGGGTGGTGCCTTCAAAATAAAAGCGTTTTCATGAGGAGGTGTGTGCTGCCCCTGCTAACATACTGTCAGTGAGGCTTTTATTCTGAAGGAGTCAGAAGTCTTCCCCTGTGTGAAGGAAGAGATCATAAATCAATAGATCAGTAACTCTGGAGTCTCTCTGCTCTTTGAATATATATTGTCAGAAACCCAGTTAATAAAGAGTGATTTCTTCTTCTCTCTGCCAGTTGCTTTCAGGCTGAGGTGCAGCTTCACTGAAACAGCTCCTGATATTTACATTACAATGAAGGGTGTATGACAGAAGAGAGCTGTACCTATAGACCGTAGGGACTGGGACCCGCAGAGTCACCAGTCCATGTCCCCGATAGACCGAGGTGCCCCTGAGCAAGGCACCGTTTCCTACCCTGGCCCCGGCGCCCTCCTAACACTGATCAGATGAGAGGCATTTCCCCTCTGTGGGGCCACTAAGGGTTCCTTCTGTTCTTTCCCTCTCAATACAACGTCACCCACTGGAAGTATGTGCATGTGGTGTAAACTGAGTTTCTGGAAGATGTTTAAAAATAATGGATAAGAAGTGAACTGCTGACACAATTTCATAACATTCATCTGCTACTTAGTAATATCTATCTATTATCTAATATATCATTCCAATAACCTGTATATAGACTGTATTGCATATTCCACTTTTTCTTTCTCACTTTATTTAGAACTATTTTTCTTTTTGTATCACTTTTAATATAATATACTTTAATATTGTTTTAATATTGTCTGCTTATCTGTATTATTGTGTTGCATTGTGGGAGAAGCCTGTGACCTAAGATTTCAACGACATAATTACTCTGTAGCTATGTTAGTTTGACAATAAAGAACCTTGAACCTTGAGAAGTTATAAGTTACTAAATGTTTTGACTTTCTTAAATCTCAGATTTTTGACTTTTTTTTAAATTTCTGACTTTAAAAAAACAGAAATCAGATAATTTCTCAAATTTTGGAAATGCTTTTGTCTTTCAAATGTTTGATGATCTTCTTCGAAGGCTCCTCCTGCTTCTGTGTCTTTAGAAACATCAGATTATTCTGAACTGATATTTAAACTTTTGTCACTGTCAGCTGCACATCTGGAACGTTTACTAACCGTCTTTTATATCTGCACAA
The DNA here is from genome assembly GCA_011823955.1 of Dissostichus mawsoni. Taxonomy (NCBI): domain Eukaryota; kingdom Metazoa; phylum Chordata; class Actinopteri; order Perciformes; family Nototheniidae; genus Dissostichus; species Dissostichus mawsoni. The sequence goes on from JAAKFY010000117.1 coordinate 355,142, forward strand.
CGAACATTTAACCCTTTGGATTTGCTTTAATAAGAGTTTAAAACATGTTGATGTTATATCTTTAACATTATTAACACTATCTATGTTTAACCATTTATAACATGTGCTGCTAAATGAATGTAAACTTAGAATCAAAGACATCAAACACACCTGATGTTTTATTAACTGTTATACACTGTAGTTCTGTGCAGCAGATGAAGCAGTGCTGGGAGGATTGTGAAAGAGCTTCAGCGCCATGTTAGAGTCTGCTCACCAGTCAGAACAACAAGATGGAGTCTGAGTTCATCCTGTCTTTAGAAACAACAGAGAAACTTTTCAAAATAAAAGTCACACAAATGTCTGACTTTTTCTCAAATTTCCGATTTTATTCCGATTTTTTTTTAAATCCTGACGTTTCTTCAAAATGTTGTTTTGTCAAACATTACAGATTTTATCCCAAAATGTCAGAATTGTTCTCATATTTAATCATTTTTTACATTTCTGACTTTTTCTCAGATTTCACTGTGTGTGTGTGTAACGAAGGTAACTTTGTTACACACACACACACACACAGTGTTTCCTGACGGACACACACGGAGTGTTTCCTGACGGACACACAGTGTTTCCTGACGGACACACACGGAGTGTTTCCTGACGGACACACCAGTGTTTCCTGACGGACACACACAGTGTTTTCCTGACGGACACACACACAGTGTTTCCTGACGGACACAACACAGTGTTTCCTGACGGACACACACGGAGTGTTTCCTGACGGACACACACAGTGTTTCCTGACGGACACACACACAGTGTTTCCTGACGGACACACACGGAGTGTTTCATGACGGACACACACATGTTTCCTGACGGACACACACAGTGTTTCCTGACGGACACACACACAGTGTTTCCTGACGGACCACACACAGTGTTTCCTGACGGACACACACAGTGTTTCCTGACGGACACACACAGTGTTTCCTGACGGACACACACGGAGTGTTTCCTGACGGACACACACAGTGTTTCCTGACGGACACACACACAGTGTTTCCTGACGGACACACACGGAGTGTTTCCTGACGGACACACACAGTGTTTCCTGACGGACACACACAGTGTTTCCTGACGGACACACACGGAGTGTTTCCTGACGGACACACACAGTGTTTCCTGACGGACACACACACAGTGTTTCCTGACGGACACACACGGAGTGTTTCCTGACGGACACACAGTGTATCCTGACGGACACACACAGTGTATCCTGACGGACACACACACAGTGTTTCCTGACGGACACACACAGTGTTTCCTGACGGACACACACGGAGTGTTTCCTGACGGACACACACGGAGTGTTTCCTGACGGACACACAGTGTTTCCTGACGGACACACACGGAGTGTTTCCTGACGGACACACACAGTGTTTCCTGACGGACACACACGGAGTGTTTCCTGACGGACACACACAGTGTATCCTGACGGACACACACAGTGTTTCCTGACGGACACACACAGAGGCCCAATTCCAAACCACCCCCTACACCCTACCCCTACACACTAACGAGTGTGGAGGGGGAGTGGGTTATCAAGCCTCAAACAGAGTCTGCATCACCTGATTTCACCTGCTGCTCCACCTGCTGCTCACCTGCCTTCACCTGCTGCTCCACCTGCTGCTCCACCTGCCTTCACCTGCTGCTCCACTGCTGCTCCACCTGCTGCTCCACCTGACTTCACCTGCTGCACTACCTGACTTCACCTGCTGCACTACCTGACTTCACCTGCTGCACTACCTGACTTCACCTGCTGCACTACCTGACTTCACCTGCTGCACTAATGCTGCTCCACCTGCTGCTCCACCTGACTTCACCTGCTGCACTACCTGCTGCTCCACCTGCTGCTCCACCTGACTTCACCTGCTGCACTACCTGACCGGACTCAATGCTGTGTGTGTCCGTCATGAAACAAGCTGCACAACAAGAGACATTTAATATCTTCATACAGATGTTAAAAACGTCATGGTTACTCGTATTTGTTTAAACTTAGGATCATTTACTCCTGTCTAGTCTGGAAAACGGTAAAGTTGTGTATATTTAAACATACTTTTGCAAAAACTAAGCAGCTTATCAGATTTTACAACAAAAATATGTTTACAAAAAAAATATGCCATAAAACATTTTTAGAGTTTTATTTTTATTATTTTTTAATCCAAGAGATGCTGATTTGAAACCGTTGTTACGTATTATGGCATTTCCTGTTTTCTGCCGGAGAGAGGGGAGTTTGTCCAAAGCTTGCCGTTACACCCTCCATCTGACAGAAGGAGCCTCGTTGAGCTGCGAGTGAGACTACAGACGGAGTTCACTCAATCACGGAGGGGGAGTGGGTAGGTGTGGTTTGGAATTGGGCCAGAGGTTTCCTGACGGACACACACATGTTAGTTGGTCAGGTGGAGCAGCAGGTGAAGTCCGGTGATGCAGACTCTCTGCTGGAGTGCTTGATAAGCCACTACTCCTCAACACTTGGTTTGATTGGAATAGACCTTAATGTGGCGGACCCTCCGCGAGAACACGCAAACGGAGGGTAGTGTGTAGGGGTAGGGTGGGGGCGGTTTGGGAATACTGTGGACTATCCTCACAGGAGCACTTTGGGGTGAAGTGTCTCAGGGACACAACGACATGCTGACTGCAGTGGGACTCAAACTTGCTACCCCGTGATTCGAAGTCCAGCACTCTATCCACTGAGCCACAGCCTCCATACTTCCTGTGTAGCCTTCCTGTCTTTAGTTTCACTCCTGTGTCTGATTGTCTGATTGTGTTCACTTGTTGCCCCCCCCTCCCCCTGTGTTTCACCTCCCCTCCCCAGCTGTGTCTTCTCTTGTGATTACCCTTCTGTGTATTTAGTCTTGTCTTGTGTTGAACGTTTTGTCCGATCGTTTTATCCTCTAAAGCAGGGGTCGGCAACCTTTTTGATATGAAGTGCCATTACAAAAAAAGAAATTTATCAGCGTGCCGACGATCGTGAATTATCAACGGGGGGGGGGGTGAGGAGCTCGACGGCCGTGAACTGTCAACAGGAGGGCGGGGGAGCCTCGCTGCGGGGAAGCAGTGTGTGGACCTGTCAGCGCAACTTACATGATGCCGAATTTAACAACAAATTTAAATAATTGGTTTAAACAATAATAATAATAAGGACGATCGTCCGTTCTGTGATTCTCCAGAAAACACATGTTGATATTAGGGTCATGCAGAGTGAGATGAGATCGCTGTCCCTTTAAGAGAGACAGAGGTGTGGCGTGTGCATGTGTGTGTGTGGATGGTAGAGCGAGAGTGAGCGAGCGTGTGCATGTTTCTGGAAGTGAAACAAGGCAGCAGAAAAACAGAGGTCTGTGATGTATTTTGTGAAACAGAAGAACAGCTAAATAAATGCAACGGCCTCCCAAGAAGAGCTCGCCTCTCTCCAGTCATTTAAGCTAAAGTGGGTTATTGAACCTGAAGCTTGTTGCTTCTGCCCTGGGAGACGACAGAGAGTCATCCCCCCTGTTTCCTCGACTACGGTCTGGGAGCCGACAGGAAAGTTCAACACACAGATGGCCAGTCCGCCCCTTTGTAGCATGTTATTTCGATGAGAGATGAGCAGATCGCCACTGGCTTTCAACTAAAGACACAGCCACGCAAAAAACTGCGGCATGTGTACAGCTCCTTATGGGTACTGCAATTTGTGAAGTGCTTTCCTCTGTGGTGAAACGATCAGCACACGGAGGAAAGCGCAGAAAGTCGCCTGGAGTTAAAGAGAGCGGGGCTGCGTTGCGTGCATGGCTTCCTCCTGCAGGTAACGGGGAGACGGGCATCGGTCGTTCAGGATCCGAAAATAAAATTTAAATATTTTGCATACTTATTCCACTTATTCCTAGTGTGCCACAGGTTACGGTGCCGCGTGCAATGGTGGCACGCGTGCCAGGGGTTGCGACCCCTGCTCTAAAGCCTGAAAGACGTCTGTTTCTGATCACAGATAACAGCTGAGGGACGAGTTCACATGTGCTCTGAGCTAACGCTGATAAAGGCTCACAGTTATCATCAGATCAGCAGCCGTCTGTTACAGTTGACTGACATGGAAAAGACGATAAATGTAAGAACTGTTTGACGCTCACAAACTCTCCTCTCTGTGATCCATGATGAACAGATTATTGGAGAGACAACAGATCAGGAAAGGATAGCGTTCATATAAATGAAGAACATTTGTTGTGTACGCCAGCAGTAACACAGGTTTTATAACTAGTTGGTAACCTGTGTTCAGTCGGATGTGAACCGTATCAGGTGAAGCAGGTTCAGAGACTGATATTCTACGAGAAAGAGTCTGTCATTTGACCCAAAAAATTAGAATTTGAAAAAAAATCAGAAATTGAAATCTGTCATAAATATGAGATAAAATACGAAATCTGAGAAAAAGTCAGAAATGTAAAAAATGATTAAATATGAGAACAATTCTGACATTTTGGGATGAAATCTGTAATGTGGACTATGGACTGACGGCTTTGGGCCCTTGTAATATTGCACATGTGGGTTTGCACTTCCTTCCTTTTGCACAGTAATAATGTCACTCAGCACTTTAGTAGTGAACAGTTTGCACTTTATTAGCGTGATTTGCACAGTACAGTTTGGCATTGCATATTTGCACATTTTTATATAATTTATACTAGTTATTGATGTAGTATTTATTAAATGATTAGACCGTATTAATTGGAATGTCGTCTGGCAGATGCCGGTCGGGTCCTCGGCTCCACCTGGAAAGAGAGGGGGGTTAGGGAGAGCGCTGAAAGTGTTTATGATTGTGTAAGATTGACAGCGGATGAGATTAATCAGTGTGCAGATAATATGTTTGAGCGTGTATATGTCATGACGTTAAGTTGCATTCATTGTAGAAGTGAACACTGTGTAAAGTTTACGTCCATCACTTACCCATGCTGTTCCGTCCGGTGTCTGCTCCAGTGTGTTCGGCCAAAAGGTCCTCGGGTGGAACAAACATTGACCAAAGAAGGTTCCGGGACGAACCAAGTGGCGAGATAGGCGCATGGGTTTCTGTTTTAGTTGGGAATGTATTTATATTATCTGGTCAGTTATCATGTTTGTTTGGGTTCAATTAACAGATGGCTATAAACAATTAATAATGCTATCTAAATAATATTATGGATCTTCTTTATATTCATTATGATGACACGTGTATATATTAAGTGTACCTGTGAATGGTTTCTCCCAATCAAATCCTCCGTGTCCGTCAGGAAACACGGAGTGTGTGTCCGTCCGTCAGGAAACACTGTGTGTGTGTGTCCGTCAGGAAACACTGTGTGTGTCCGTCAGGAAACACGGAGTGTGTGTCCGTCAGGAAACAACAGTACAACATAACGAAGTACTAATATAACGAAGTACTTCGGGCCTCCGCTCTTCCACCGTGCGCTGTACGTATCAGACAGTCAGACCGAACAGAGGCGCCCGAGGGTACAGAATTCACAATATTTATGCACACAAATGCAGAGGAGTTCTGTGGGAGGAGTTGTGTCGGTTGCTCCTCCCTAGGTGTTCATCCATTGGTGGACTCACTCCTGGGCGAATCAGAGTGAGTCAGCCATAGCCGTGGGAAGTTTGGATCTCCTGCGCCGCCGATCAGTCCCAGGCCATCTTTTATGGCAGCCATACAATAAACAATTCTGGGTTGAACGGGGGTGAGGTACCAATCCTTATCTTCGTTTATCCTCAGCACCTGGCCGTACCACTCCGTATCCCAATCTTTCCACTACATTCCTAAGTCAACGCACACACAATTGAGCACAGCAAACAAAATAATACCATCAGGAGACCTTTTTGCCCTAGTTTCATAAGCATACATTTTACACAGACTATTGGCGCCTAAGGTATGTTTGGGCCAAGGTTATAATTATATTTAACAGGTTATACAGGTTCCTTTATGACGGACACACACTCCGTGTTTCCTGACGGACACACACTCCGTGTTTCCTGACGGACACACACTCCGTGTTTCCTGACGACACACACTCCGTGTTTCCTGACGGACACACACCGTGTTTCCTGACGGACACAACTCCGTGTTTCTGACGAACACACACACTCCGTGTTTCCTGACGGACCCACACTCCGTGTTTCCTGACGGACACACACTCCGTGTTTCCTGACGAACACACACACTCCGTGTTTCCTGACGAACACACACTCGTGTTTCCTGACGAACACACACACTCCGTGTTTCCTGACGGACCCACACTCCGTGTTTCCTGACGGACACACACTCCGTGTTTCCTGACGAACACACACACTCCGTGTTTCCTGACGGACACACACTCTGTGTTTCCTGACGAACACACACACTCCGTGTTTCCTGACGGACACACACACAGTGTTTCCTGACGGACACACACTCCGTGTTTCCTGACGGACACACACTCCGTGTTTCCTGACGAACACACACACTCCGTGTTTCCTGACGGACACACACACAGTGTTTCCTGACGAACACACACACTCCGTGTTTCCTGACGGACACACACACAGTGTTTCCTGACGGACACACACACAGTGTTTCCTGACGGACACACACACTCCGTGTTTCCTGACGGACACACACACTCCGTGTTTCCTGACGGACACACACACAGTGTTTCCTGACGGACACACACAGTGTTTCCTGACGGACACACACACAGTGTTTCCTGACGGACACACACAGTGTTTCCTGACGGACACACACACAGTGTTTCCTGACGGACACACACACAGTGTTTCCTGACGGACACACACACTCCGTGTTTCCTGACGGACACACACACAGTGTTTCCTGACGGACACACACACAGGTTTCCTGACGGACACACACACAGTGTTTCCTGACGGACACACACTCCGTGTTTCCTGACGGACACACACACAGTGTTTCCTGACGGACACACACACAGTGTTTCCTGACGGCGACACACACTCCGTGTTTCCTGACGGACACACACACAGTGTTTCCTGACGGACACACACACAGTGTTTCCTGACGGACACACACACAGTGTTTCCTGACGGACACACACAGTGTTTCCTGACGGACACACACACTCCGTGTTCCTGACGGACACACACACAGTGTTTCCTGACGGACACACACAGTGTTTCCTGACGGACACACACACAGTGTTTCCTGATGGACACTAATGTACCTGTGTTGAGATCAAATGTATTAACATTAGGATTCTTGATATAACGCACACACATTTGATCATGTAGCCTACCACACAAATGTCACATTTTCTCTCTGAAAGCTATACTTGTATATGTTTAAACATCATCATCCCATGACATCTTTAGGAGCAGTTAACGAACAAAGGTTGACTGTTCTTATAGCCTAAAGCCTTCTCTGGACTTCCTCTAAACTCAAAGACAGCTGACCTAATTAGAAGGACCATTGTCTCTCACTCTGTTAGTCATGTGAATCAATAAGGTGTTATCTTTTATCTGCTGTTCTGTTTAGTGTGTGAGTTTTTGAAATATGGTGCAAGGGGGTCTCAGCTGACCTAATCAAATGTTATCTTGAGAGACTGTTTCACTCAGAACAGGACGTGCTCTTAGTTCATACTTGCACACACACACTGTAAAGAGAGAGGACGGACCAGATGAAATCAACACCAGCTGACTCACTGCTTGGGGGTCGTCCAGGATGTATAACTACTGTAACATTTGAAAACTGTAGCACTCCCTTCTGACCAACCTGGTCTCACCAGAATGCGTGACTCCACCACGACTCCTTAACACCGCAATGCGTGGGGAGTCACGAATTGTGCTACATGTTGTGTCAGCACCACGCAAAACAGCCCAATGTAAAGTGAATGAGGCTCCTTTGTCGTGGTGCACACACGCATTTCTACAACCTCCTGCAGTGAGCTTTTTATTCTATAAACGTTTTTTAAATCTACTTTATAGCTTGTAGTAAACTCACGGGAGGCTTCTTTTATTTTATTTGTATTCATAATCATTTTTATCTTTCGTCAGAATGTATTATGGTGCATTATTTACCAATTGTTGTTCTCAAAAAACAGTGCATTGTGTGTAATACAACTGTGATTTTTATTAAATTAGTTTTTTTAAGGAAGGCCAGAGCTTCAGCTGTGTCAAATAGATGGTTCCCTTTAGTTTAGGTTATTTAAAAGACAGTTATATCAGGGCCGCCCAGGTATATTAACGGCCGCCAAGTATAATTCGCGAGCTATTTAGGTTTAATTTTTTTAATCCGTCCGTGAGCATCTGCGATCCCTCGCTCTACCCCTCGCTATCGCGTGAAGGGTCTGCTTCATGCGCTCCGCACAGTAACCCTGCTGCGAGGCTTCACCCCCCCCCCCCCCGTTCATAAAGTCAAGTACCCCTCAAAAGGTCCGGTTTATTTCATTTTAAGGATGCGCACCAAGCAACATCTCCAGGTGCTCCTTTGAGAACCAGGGCAAAAAGTTATGTGCCCCTGATTATATTCCTATTCGATCAATAAAGGGGTATTGTAGGCCAATATTAGTCATTTAAAAACATATATAATGATGATAATGATGGTGAAAACCACTCCCTAAAGGAACCTGCATAACCTGTTAAATATAATTATAACTTTGGCCCCACATATCATCTGTGTAAAATGTATGCTTATGAAACTAGACCAAATGTTCTTATTTTCCTTTGTTTGCTGTGCTCAATTGTGTGTGCGTGACTTGGGAATGTAGTGGATTCAGTTGTTTATGACCTGATAGGAGGGAGGGGGGTTTTGTTGCAGGAGAAAGGTAATAAAACTGACACCATTGAGTCTATGCAGAGATTGTACTGAGGGAAAGATTGGGATATTGGTACCTCAAACCCCCGTTCAACCCATGGTTGTTTATGGTAGGGCTGCCATAAATTGTTTATGGTGGGCTGCCATAAAAGATGACCAGAGACTGACCGGCGCCCAGGAGTGAGTCCGAACACCTAGGGAGGAGCAACCGACACAACTCCTCCCCAAGAACTCCTCTGCATTTGTGTGCATAAATATTGTGAATTCTGTACCAACGGGGCCTCTGTTCGGTCTGACTGTCTGATACGTACAGCGCACGGTGGAAGAGCGGAGGCCCGGAGTACTTCGTTATATTAGTACTTCGTTATGTTGTACTGTTGTTTTCTACCATTAAATCAGCTTATTGTTAATCTCATATCTCTGTGTCTGAGCCCTTCCTTCCATAGCAGACCACTCATCAAACGAACAGCGCGGAGCGGGTTTGAACCTTCAGCCACTCAGAAGGGTGGTGCTCCAAAATCCAACAATTTGGTGACCGACCGACGTGATGAGTAGGGTCTCATAGAAGGAACACCGGCAGCCAGCGGACGAACGGTCCAGGGAAGACACCTCGAATACCTCTGACAACTAAACCAGGGCGCCCCACAACTGAAAGGTGAGCAGATACCTGTTATTATCAAAATCTGTGATTGGCTATACTACAACATTTTAGAGTTGTCAGCGGCATTTTTCAGTGTTTTAGTCTTACGGTAGAGGAACAGTACTACAGAATAACACTTTCCAGTCTCAAAGAGGAGCTGCAGTGGTGTTATATGTGGGTATTTCAAGAGGAGAAACGCAACTTCCAAAATCAATTTGGAATGACCGGATCTCGCAAACTCTTGCTGTGGGGTTAATCTAGAAGACTAAACGTGACGATAAAGAGATTCTGTAGACTGGGTTTCGACTCCTTGCCAAAAGCCACATCCTCGGAAGAGGGTGTCGAAGCGCTTTTGGAAGTCTCTCCATCTGTTGAAATATACATCGCACTATAAAAGTCAACTAGACTGTACGGGGAATATGATTAATTGTGTAACGAGATTGCAGTGGTTTTTAAAAAATTGTAAAGGAATCCCAGCTGCAATCGTCGTCCGAGATTTCAGTGGTTATAAAAAAGAAATTTGTAAAAGAAGTCCAGCTGAAATACTCTGAGAAATAAGGTGACACACACAGCAATCTTTAGAAAGATTCTGGTTTTGGGGTTCATCGACTAACGTACACAGGCAATCCTTAGACGGATCTGGGGTTACGTTAGATATATTTATTTTGAGTGTGATTAACTGTGGTTGTATATTATAATATTTTCAACATCAATTTGAAAGGACCGTCCCTGAGAGTATTGTAGAATCTTATTTGTATCTGATAGCATATACGTGACGAGTAAAAGTTATTGTAGACTGGGTTTCGACTCCAGGCCTGGGGCCGCACCCTCGTAAGAGGCCGAGAAGCGCTCTTGAGAAACTACAATAATTAGTTAATTATAGTATGCAGAAATATCTGGTATTTTATATAAGAAATTAAAACCTTTAGGAGAAGCGCTCTTGAGAGTCGCCGTAACTGGTTTAAATACACCTCGCACCGAAATTATCAGACTGTATACCGGTGGGAATAAAACTACAACAATTAGTAAGTATAGTACACAGAAGTACCTGGTATTTTTATAAAAAACTAAAACCTTTAGGAGAAGCAGATACGAACGAAGTCAAAATGGAAGGAGAATTTGAACGTGAAGAGAGAGAATTAGGAGTCCCTGTTCCGGGTAGTTTAAGGGAACAGTGGGGACAAGCAGAGAGATTGATACTTAGCGGACTTAAACCCGGAGATCATAAAAAGGCGAGCAGGGATCTCCGTTTCTTACACGATCAGATGATCGCAGAGAATAGAGTAGAGGGTGACGAGGCAATAAGTCTCCTAGCCACAGCACTCAATACATACGAGCGACAGTTGGTTCAGAAATTAGAAACTCTCAACAAGCAGAAGGCAGGTTTTATCAGGGCTTCTATTAACAAAGAAAAGGAGCTAGTTGACAAGCTAAGGAGAATAGGCCATAACGCAGCCTTAGTTATGAATGGAGTGGCAGTATCCTGCCTCTGAGAGCAAAACTCCCGCCAAAAATCTGCCCGCCATAGCAGCCCCTCCCACAGAAGTGATAGAGCCAGTCAGGAAGGAGAAGCCATATGGTGGGCCCCTCCCAGACATCCCAGAGGGCGGTCCCCTCCTCTATCCAGATTTATACAACCCCTTAAAGACCCGACCCCCTCCCTATACGCTTCCCTCCACCTCTAACCCCCCCTCACCCAGTTCCCCTCATGACATTAAAAGAACACCTGTATCAACACATACCCCTACAGATGAAGAAATACTTGACTTTGTTGCAAAACGCGTCAAATTTTTTAGGACTATGAGAAGATGAAACCTCTGCCTCTGACAGAGAAGACACGGCAAGTCAAGACGGCACAGGGGACTCCACCTTCCTCTGAAACAGGTTGATATAGCCAGTGTCGGACTTTGTTTATGAACACATTAACTGAGGGACAGGTTTCTCCCCATTTGAGCTGACCCACGGCCATCAGTTTCCGGGTCCTGGAGCATTAGCAGTAGGGAAAGAAGTAGAAGAGATGGATAGCAAACCATACTACCAGCAACTTAAGGGCTTGGTATGAGATTTCTCCACCCAGGTTGCTGACGCCAAAGGGGGACCGGAGAAGCACGAGGCTAACACCGCAGAATTCATCTGGCTGAAGGTCATCCGTCCGAAGTGGCTCAACCCAAGGTTCACCGGCCCGCACAGAGTGACTCAGAGGACATCACATGCAGTTCGCCTCGAAGGAAAGGGGGAAACGTGGTATCATTGGAGCCAGTGCGCCGTTGGAAAACCTCCAGCAAGGACGTTAGACGACATCAGAACTGACATCGCTGCAGCAGGACGAGAGAACGACACATCTGACGACGACAGCCCAGCAGAAGCAACGACCCACACAACAGATGACAAGGACAAAGACACAGAGGTAACAACAGGCGATCTTGGAAAGGAGATTACGGCCGGCGAGGAGGCGGACACGAGTCTACGGGACCCCGACCCCTGAAACACACGACTCCATATAGGAACCGACTTTTTTACTCCCACCTTTAGGGGCACTTTCCAATAAGTAGCAGCATTTGTATGCCCACCTATAGGGCCTCTTTCTAAGAAGAGGTTAGGTTATATAACGAGAGGTTAGGCCTATAGTTAAAGGCAGTGAAAGTCTCCACCATTACTGAACCTTATATTTAACAGGTTCTGGGAGCACAGTATTTACCATTACAGGGTACTATTTTACACCCCTGTTTTAAAGAATCTCCTTAGGAGATTTTAGCATTGTGTTCAGAGGAACCTAATTACAATAACACGGACCACTGATTAAAGGTACTGTTATGCACATGTTTTTGAGTGGCAAGTGACAATAAAGAGGAGATATGGGTGAATTGAAGTGGTGTCTTAGTAGTGTGCAGGGAAGATAAAAGAAGCAAACAGGATGTTGTGCCAGATAATAGCATGTTGAGTGTTATTAAAAGGTATACATAGGAAGAGGCACAGGAATAGTTTGACATATTGCTTAGTTCAACAGTTGCATCTGGTTTGTTTAATCTGTACTGTGATGGGAACTTCTGAAGCAAAGTCTGTTGCAACACAACACAATAATGACAGACTGTGGATTACACTTCCTTATTGTTTGTTGGTGTACTCTGCTAGTGGGAATTGTGGTTTACTTGGGACACTGTTTGTATCTTAAACACCATTCTTAGTTATATGGCCCATTAGCGAATAGCCTTATTATTTGATTGGGTGTTAATTCCTTGTGTCCTAGTAAATCTCCTATTATTAATAACAGAAATAATGTGTGTTCACCCTTGCCTTTATTTTGTTTTGACTGATTCCATTGACCACCCAGACTCCATTCCCCCGCCAGAGGAGTCCGTAACTAGGGTAAAACGGGCCAAACATGAGGTAGTTGTTACCAAAATGTCTCCTAAACAAACCTTCACTTTCCAAGCAGGTAGTGATGGAATAATGTAGACAGGATCAACTATGTACATTACAATGTGCTCCGTTTAGCTAATCTCACTAGGGACGCTGTAGAAGGACTCGCTGAACAGCTGGGGCCGACTTCCCTTATGGCAGTTCAGAATAGAATGGCCCTTGACATGCTGTTAGCTGAGAAAGGAGGTGTGTGTTCAATGTTTGGTGATATGTGTTGTACTTTCATTCCAAACAATACGGCTCCGGACGGTTCCGTCACAAAGGCTTTAGAAGGCCTTCGCACACTATCCATAACTATGCATGAACAATCAGGGTACACAACCCCTTGGAGGAATGGTTTACAAACATGTTTGGTCAATGGAAAGGTTTAATAATGTTTTTTTATTTCTATAGCTACTTTTATGCCATTTTAGTAACATGTGGTTGTTGTTGTGTGCCTTGTATCCGCTCATTGTGTGTTAGATTCATCAGTTCCACCATTGAAGGAAAAGCTGTCCCTCCGTACCAAATGCCCTTGTTGGCTTATGCATCGGAAGGAGAGGACAGTACGATGGCTCAGCAGACAAGGATGCAGTTTTAACATACTTTGGTCTCCCTCCACTGTCATAAGAGGTTGTTCTGGTGGGCAGTCCCCAAAGGTTTAAGGTACTCTAAATCCCAGCTTCTGATGGATTTATATAATGTTGGGGGACAGACGCCGTAGAAAAGAATGACAGTGGTTATGTTTCGAATGCTTTGTGTGAATTGATCTCTTGAGGTGAGATCAAAAGGGGGATTAAAGGAATCTGCATAACCTGTTAAATATAATTATAACTTTGGCCCACATATCATCTGTGTAAAATGTATGCTTATGAAACTAGACCAAATGTTCTTATTTTCCTTTGTTTGCTGTGCTCAATTGTGTGTGCGTGACTTAGGAATGTAGTGGATTCAGTTGTTTATGACCTGATAGGAGGGAGGGGGGTTTTGTTGCAGGAGAAAGGTAATAAAACTGACACCATTGAGTCTATGCAGAGATTGTACTGAGGGAAAGATTGGGATATTGGTACCTCAAACCCCCGTTCAACCCATGGTTGTTTATGGTGGGGCTGCCATAAATTGTTTATGGTGGGCTGCCATAAAAGATGACCAGAGACTGACCGGCGCCCAGGAGTGAGTCCGAACACCTAGGGAGGAGCAACCGACACAACTCCTCCCCAAGAACTCCTCTGCATTTGTGTGCATAAATATTGTGAATTCTGTACCAACGGGGCCTCTGTTCGGTCTGACTGTCTGATACGTACAGCGCACGGTGGAAGAGCGGAGGCCCGGAGTACTTCGTTATATTAGTACTTCGTTATGTTGTACTGTTTTCTACCATTAAATCAGCTTATTGTTAAATCTCATATCTCTGTGTCTGAGCCCTTCCTTTCATAGCAGACCACTCATCAAACGAACAGCGCGGAGCGGGTTTGAACCTTCAGCCACTCAGAGGGGTGGTGCTCCAAAATCCAAACATCCCCCCACATCGGAATTACGATGGCTACTGAATGTATTTCAAATGCTTTTTGTTTAATAGTAATAATAATCATTTTATTTTAACAACAATAAACCAGACGAAGATTCCGTCGTTACCACGGCAACGTTACGTCGCGCTTAACGGCAGCGTGACGTAGCCACGTTACGTTACCTGTGGGTAACGTAACGTGGCTACGTGACGTTGCACCTGACTTTCATTCATTTCATCTGACAACGGACCTCAAATCAAGGGGAGTTTATTTCTTTAAAACACGGAATAATATTGCTTTTATTTCTTCCACTGTAGCACAGTCTCTATAGCGTTTCATTCCTGGATGTTAGGTTGAGTTTTGTAGTGTGTTTAGCTTTTACAATAGGCCACGTGCAGCTAGCAGCCTCCGGCCTTCCGGTCAAAGTTTTTAGCTGGATAGCATTTATAGTTTATACAGGTAAATGACATTAGCTGTTGGATAGTGGAGGTGCCTGCTAGAGAAATATGTTTAAATGCATGTATTTGCACATGTGTTGTAAAGACAGTCTTCAACACAGAGTTGTAATAGTGGCTAAAGGGCCTCGGCGATGGAGTGGAACAAAAATGTGGAACTGGAGTTTTTCCAGAGGATTTGACTGGCCCTGGTTTAAAGCATATCCTTTATGTCTGAGTTCAAATGAAAGATAGGCAGTTCATATGTTCAGCAACACTAAATGCATGCATATTGTAGGAAGTCAGTACTCATGTTTTCTCTTAAACCATCCAGTTCAAGATCTATGATGTGTAGGTAATATTGTTATGTAATGGTGACCGATCATTAATTGTAACATTCATTATAGGTGAACAGCTTTCTCTCCAGGGCAGCTCTGGTCACAAAATACATGACAAAAGCAGGTTGGTATTAACACTACACTAACACTACACACTGTGATAAGGCAGCCCTGATAAGTATTTTACAGAGAGTTCCCTCCTTAAAAACATTATTGGGGTATTACTTTACTGTAATTACCAGTTCAACAACCTTTTAACGATTGGGTTTAGTCATGTCTATCAGGCTTCTCACTCAGTATTGCCTTTTGATGTGAATACTTACTTTTTGTTTGTGGATATATATTTTGTCTTTTTTAGGAAGAGTGAACATGCTCACTCAACAGGCCATGGGTTGGAACAGAAGGAAGAGGGACAACCTTCATCAAGTTTTAGTTTTCAACACCAGCTGACTCACTGCTTGGGGGTCGTCCAGGAGGTATAACTACAGTAACATTTGAAAACTGTAGCACTCCCTTCTGACTGACTGTCCGGATAACTTGTATCCCACGGTGGTAGAATGGAGTCCAGAGTACTCTGTGAGAATTGGACTGTCTGTTTTGCTAATAAACTAGTTGATTTAACATAGCCTTTTATTTTGTAGTTTTCTTTTGTGCTGCTTTCAACGACCTCTTCTTCTCATCAACAAACGCGCTGAAGTAGGGCCGGCCCTCTTGACGGCTGCCTGAGGGGGCCACTACAACAATTTGGTGACCCCGACGTGATGAGAGAAGGGTCCTGAACAGCGGCACATCTGACAAAACAGCGGACGCAGTGGTCCAGGGTCAAACACCTCCGAGCGCCAGTGACAACTAAAAAACCCGGGTTTCTAAAGACAGACGGTAAGCAGATACCGGTTACATTCAAAATCTGTGATTGGAGATTCACCACATTTTAGAGTTGTCACTGGGGTCTCTCAGTGTTCTAGTTTCTATATAAGGCAGACAGTACTATCTCATTTTTTTTTTTAACGAGATTTCAGTGGTTATAAATTGGTAAAGGAAGCCCAGCTGCAAATACTCAGAGAAATAAGGTGACACACACAGTAATTCTTAAGACGAATTCTGGGGTTGGGGCTCATCGACTAACGTACACAGGCAACCCTTAGACGGATCTGGGGCTACGTTAGCTATATTTATTTTGAGTGTGATTAACTGTGTTTGTATATTATATGTGAAAAATACGCAGTAAGGGACGCAATTTTCAACATCAATTTGAAAGGACCGTCCCTGAAAGTATTGTAGAATCTTATTTGTATCTGATAGCATATACGTGACGATCAAAGGTTATTGGAGACTGGGTTTCGACTCAGTGCCTTGGGCCGCATCCTCGTAAGAGGGTGTCGAAGCGCTCTTGGAAGTCTCAGTAACTGGTTGAAATACACCTCGCACCGAAAACTATCAGACTATATACCGGTGGGAATAAAACTGCAATATTTAGTAAATTATAGTATGAAGAAATATCTGGTATTTTTTATAAAAACTAAAACCTTTAGGAGAAGCAGATACGAACGGAGTCAAAATGGAAGGAGAATTTAAACGTGAAGAGAGAGAATTAGGAGTCCCTGTTCCGGGTAGTTTAAGGGAACAGTGGGGACAAGCAGAGAGATTGATACTTAGCGGACTTAAGTCCGGAGATCGTAAAAAGGCGAGCAGGGATCTCCGTTTCTTACACGATCAGATGATCGCAGAGAATAGAGTAGAGGGTGACGAGGCAATAAGTCTCCTAGCCACAGCACTCAATACATACGAGCGACAGTTGGTTCAGAAATTAGAAACTCTCAACAAGCAGAAGGCAGGTTTTATCAGGGCTTCTATTAACAAAGAAAAGGAGCTAGTTGACAAGCTAAGGAGAATAGGCCATAACGCAGCCTTAGTTATGAATGGAGTGGCAGTAGCCTGCCCTCTGAGCAAAACTCCCGCCAAAAATCTGCCCGCCATAGCAGCCCCACCCAGTCCTGCACCAGCCCCTCCCACAGAAGTGATAGAGCCAGTCAGGAAGGAGAAGCCATATGGTGGGCCCCTCCCAGACATCCCAGAGGGCGGTCCCCTCCTCTATCCAGATTTATACAACCCCTTAAAGACCCGACCCCCTCCCTATACGCTTCCCTCCACCTCTAACCCCCCCTCACCCAGTTCCCCTCATGACATTAAAAGAACACCTGTATCAACACATACCCCTACAGATGAAGAAATACTTGACTTTGTTGCAAAACGCGTCAAATTTTTTAGGACTATGAGAAGATGAAACCTCTGCCTCTGACAGAGAAGACACGGCAAGTCAAGACGGCACAGGGGACTCCACCTTCCTCTGAAACAGGTTGATATAGCCGTGTCGGACTTTGTTTATGAACACATTAACTGAGGGACAGGTTTCTCCCCATTTGAGCTGACCCACGGCCATCAGTTTCCGGGTCCTGGAGCATTAGCAGTAGGGAAAGAAAGTAGAAGAGATGGATAGCAAACCATACTACCAGCAACTTAAGGGCTTGGTATGAGATTTCTCCACCCAGGTTGCTGACGCCAAAGGGGGACCGGAGAAGCACGAGGCTAACACCGCAGAATTCATCTGGCTGAAGGTCATCCGTCCGAAGTGGCTCAACCCAAGGTTCACCGGCCCGCACAGAGTGACTCAGAGGACATCACATGCAGTTCGCCTCGAAGGAAAGGGGGAAACGTGGTATCATTGGAGCCAGTGCGCCGTTGGAAAACCTCCAGCAAGGACGTTAGACGACATCAGAACTGACATCGCTGCAGCAGGACGAGAGAACGACACATCTGACGACGACAGCCCAGCAGAAGCAACGACCCACACAACAGATGACAAGGACAAAGACACAGAGGTAACAACAGGCGATCTTGGAAAGGAGATTACGGCCGGCGAGGAGGCGGACACGAGTCTACGGGACCCCGACCCCTGAAACACACGACTCCATATAGGACCGACTTTTTTACTCCCACCTTTAGGGGCACTTTCCAATAAGTAGCAGCATTTGTATGCCCACCTATAGGGCCTCTTTCTAATAAGAGCAGTAGGTTATATATAACGAGAGGTTAGGCCTATAATTAAAGCAGTGAAAGTCTCCCCAATCACCAGACCTTATATTTAACAGGTTTTACTGAACCTTATATTTAACAGGTTCTGGGAGCACAGTATTTACCATTACAGGGTACTATTTTACACCCGTTTTAAAGAATCTCCTTAGGAGATTTTAGCATTGTGTTCAGAGGAACCTAATTACAATAACACGGACCACTGATTAAAGGTGCTGTTATGCACATGTTTTTGAGTGGCAAGTGACAATAAAGAGGAGATATGGGTGAATTGAAGTGGTGTCTTAGTAGTGTGCAGGGAAGATAAAAGAAGCAAACAGGATGTTGTGCCAGATAATAGCATGTTGAGTGTTATTAAAAGGTATACATAGGAAGAGGCACAGGAATAGTTTGACATATTGCTTAGTTCAACAGTTGCATCTGGTTTGTTTAATCTGTACTGTGATGGGAACTTCTGAAGCAAAGTCTGTTGCAACACAACACAATAATGACAGACTGTGGATTACACTTCCTTATTGTTTGTTGGTGTACTCTGCTAGTGGGAATCGTGGTTTACTTGGGACACTGTTTGTATCTTAAACACCATTCTTAGTTATATGGCCCATTAGCGAATAGCCTTATTATTTGATTGGGTGTTAATTCCTTGTGTCCTAGTAAATCTCCTATTATTAATAACAGAAATAATGTGTGTTCACCCTTGCCTTTATTTTTGTTTTAATGATTCCATTGACCACCCAGACTCCATTCCCCCGCCAGAGGAGTCCGTAACTAGGGTAAAACGGGCCAAACATGAGGTAGTTGTTACCAAAATGTCTCCTAAACAAACCTTCACTTTCCAAGCAGGTAGTGATGGAATAATGTAGACAGGATCAACTATGTACATTACAATGTGCTCCGTTTAGCTAATCTCACTAGGGACGCTGTAGAAGGACTCGCTGAACAGCTGGGGCCGACTTCCCTTATGGCAGTTCAGAATAGAATGGCCCTTGACATGCTGTTAGCTGAGAAAGGAGGTGTGTGTTCAATGTTTGGTGATATGTGTTGTACTTTCATTCCAAACAATACGGCTCCGGACGGTTCCGTCACAAAGGCTTTAGAAGGCCTTCGCACACTATCCATAACTATGCATGAACAATCAGGGTGCACAACCCCTTGGAGGAATGGTTTACAAACATGTTTGGTCAATGGAAAGGTTTAATAATGTCTTTTTATTTCTATAGCTACTTTATTGCCATTTTAGTAACATGTGGTTGTTGTTGTGTGCCTTGTATCCGCTCATTGTGTGTTAGATTCATCAGTTCCACCATTGAAGGAAAAGCTGTCCCTCCGTACCAAATGCCCTTGTTGGCTTATGCATCGGAAGGAGAGGACAGTATGATGGCTCAGCAGACAAGGATGCAGTTTTAACATACTTTGGTCTCCCTCCACTGTCATAAGAGGTTGTTCTGGTGGGCAGTCCCCAAAGGTTTAAGGTACTCTAAATCCCAGCTTCTGATGGATTTATATAATGTTGGGGGACAGACGCAGTAGAAAAGAATGACAGTGGTTATGTTTCGAATGCTTTGTGTGAATTGATCTCTTGAGGTGAGATCAAAAGGGGGATTAAAGGAACCTGTATAACCTGTTAAATATAATTATAACCTTGGCCCACACCTTAGGCGCCAATATCTGTGTAAAATGTATGCTTATGAAACCAGGGCAAAAAGGTCTCCTGATGGTATTATTTTGTTTGCTGTGCTCAATTGTGTGTGCGTGACTTAGGAATGTAGTGGATCCAGTCGCCCCCCCGGTTTTTAATGGGCGGATAGGAGGGGGGGGGGTTGCAGGAGAAAGGTAATAAAACTGACACCATTGAGTCTATGCAGAGATTGTACTGAGAGAAAGATTGGGATACGGAGTGGTACGGCCAGGTGCTGAGGATAAACGAAGATAAGGATTGGTACCTCACCCCCGTTCAACCCAGAATTGTTTATTTTAGGGCTGCCATAAAAGATGCCTGGGACTGATCGGGGCGCAGGAGATCCAAACTTCCCACGGCTATGGCTGACTCACTCTGATTCGCCCAGGAGTGAGTCCACCAATGGATGAACACCTAGGGAGGAGCAACCGACACAACTCCTCCCACAGAACTCCTCTCCATTTGTGTGCATAAATATTGTGAATTCTGTACCCGCGGGCGCCTCTGTTCGGTCTGACTGTCTGATACGTACAGCGCACGGTGGAAGAGCGGAGGCCCGAAGTACTTCGTTATATTGTACTGTTGTTTTTACCATTAAATCAGCTTATTGTTAATCTCTGTGTCTGAGCCCTTCCTTTCATAGCAGACCACTCATCAAACGAACGGCGCGGAGCGGGCTCGAACCTTCAACCACTCAGAGGGGTGGTGCCCCAAAATCCAACAGTCAGGAAACACGGAGTGTGTGTTCGTCAGGAAACACGGAGTGTGTGTGTTCGTCAGGAAACACGGAGTGTGTGTGTCCGTCAGGAAACACGGAGTGTGTGTGTCCGTCAGGAAACACGGAGTGTGTGTGTTCGTCAGGAAACACGGAGTGTGTGTGTTCGTCAGGAAACACGGAGTGTGTGTGTTTTTCAGGAAACACGGAGTGTGTGTGTCCGTCAGGAAACACTGAGTCTGTGTGTTCGTCAGGAAACACGGATTGTGTGTCCGTCAGGAAACACGGAGTGTGTGTGTCCGTCAGGAAACACGGAGTGTGTGTCCGTCAGGAAACACGGATTGTGTGTCCGTCAGGAAACACGGAGTGTGTGTGTCCGTCAGGAAACACGGATTGTGTGTCCGTCAGGAAACACTGTGTGTGTGTTCGTCAGGAAACACTGTGTGTGTTCGTCAGGAAACACTGTGTGTGTGTCCGTCAGGAAACACGGAGTGTGTGTCCGTCAGGAAACACTGTGTGTGTGTTCGTCAGGAAACACGGAGTGTGTCCGTCAGGAAACACTGTGTGTGTGTGTGTGTCCGTCAGGAAACACTGTGTGTGTGTGTGTGTCCGTCAGGAAACACTGAGTGTGTGTGTGTGTCCGTCAGGAAACACTGTGTGTGTTGTGTGTGTGTGTGTGTGTGTGTGTGGTGTGTGTGTTGTGTGTCCGTCAGGAAACACACTGCTTACAAATAGTTCCTGCAAACATTAACTGATAAACTGCAGAACAAGATAGACATTAAATATTTCAGATGTTAACAGCTTCATGTTACCTCGTATTGTTTTTAACTTAGGATCATAACTGTGTTTAGTCTAGAAAACATTAATTGTGTGCATTTTAATATAAAGTTGTGTATATTTACAGGGACTGTTGCGAAAACTAAGCAGCTTATTAAAATCAGATTTTAAAACAAAAAGTGGTTTACAAAAAATAAACATCATTAAAGGAAGGGTCTACTCATTAGATAATTAATCAAAACGTCAGTATTTAGTGAAACATTATGTTTAAACCATACCCTGAAGAAATCAGCGATATTCCCGGTAAATAATGATTTTATAGCTCTTTTTTATCAAAACCTGTATATTCCGTCAGGCAGCTGCCATTTTGGCCATTTCCAGTAGTCACATGATCCAAAAAACTAGGTCGTGACGTCATCTATGCGTTCACTTTGTAAACACAGGAACAGCTCGTTCGACGAAAACATGGCGGAGTATTTGAGTTGGGACTCGTCAGCCGAGGAAGAGGTTTGGAGCAATGTGGAGAGATTGGGGGAATTCAGCCGGTTCGAGCCAAGTGGCCAGAACCGTCAGGAATCCAGTGACGATGAGGATGAACAGCACGGTGATCTGTCTGGAGACGATCCCTTTACTCGTGCAATTGATTTCGGGGGGCGAGTAGGGAGACCTGTACATGAATGGTGTACTTGCAGTGTGTGTAGCCATGGACAATCCTCTGATGAACATATGTTCTCATGAGCTTGAAGAGCTTGAAGATAAACTGGTCACAGAGACTTGGATTGCATATGTTTACTCAGGGAACTCGGCACTGTGGTGTTAGAAGAAGCTGTGTTGAGAACAGCACTGGTTGCCATGAAGGATGTGAAACGCACCTCTTTGGTTGAACCAATAAATGAAAGGTGGGTAAATCTGACGGGTACAGCCCTTTCTTCTTAGCATTATATACTTTACAATTAAAATATGCACAATATTTTAAATTGTAGTGCCGATTGTCAAGCATGTCAAAAATACAATGCCAAAAGAAAAGGCCTGATGATGATGATGATGATGATGATGATGATGAAGATGATAAATCAATCGTGAATATTAAATAAGAAAAGTGTTCATTTCAGGCCAAACATCTTATTTGTTTAATTCATCATTAAAAAGTAATAATTTCATACATATTTCCTTAGATATACCGACATTTCACAGTGTAAATAATATACATATATTGCTACCACAGATTCATTATTATTTTTAATTATAATTAATTCCTACAGTAAACAACATGGACGAAGCACATACGTAATTTTGTCCAAACGCATAGTTCACGTCACGTCCGGTAAAATAAGTCATGTGACTCGTCAAAATGGCGCCGCCCACAGGGTTGATGTTATTTCGGTAATTAATCAGCTTAAAATCACTGATAACGTCATCAGATTAAAATAAATAAATAAAGACTGGCAGAGACTGGTCTGTTTTATCGGATGATAATTAAAAATGCGTGTCATGAGCATTGCCTCCCTTTAAAGATGTTTTGAGTTTTATTTTTTTTATTTTTTAATCCAAGAGATGCTGATTTGAAACCGTTGTTACGAAAATGTACGGCATGTCCTGTTTCTGCTGGAGAGAGGGGAGTTTGTTCCAAATCTTGCTGCTGTTTTTCTTCCCTCCAACTGAGAGACTGAGTTCACTCTGCCAGGGAGGGGGAGTGGGTAGGGTGGGGTTTGGAACTGGGCCAGTGACTTTTATTAAAAGTGATCACTTAAAAGGGTTAAAAAAATCTAGTAATAAAATGATGAATTTGTTTATTTAAATTGGCCTACATTATAATGTTATCTAATTCAGTCATAAACCAGTTTTATTTGTATTGGAGTATAATGGTACTCTGTGTGGTGCTTTTATTTTGAAGGTGAGGATATAAGAGCCCTTCCTCATTGAGAGCGCAGTTCAGACGAGACATCGAGGCGATCCTGATTATTGTCTACAGGTGAGTGTCCAGTTTATAGATAATATTAAACTTGCTCAACTGAAATACATGATAAAGGGAAATAATGGTCTTTAGTTTAAATCCCTTTTTCTGCTAATTTAACTCCAGGTTATTTTAGTCTGTGTGTTTTTTACTTTCGGTTTTGAGAAATGACCACAAACTGCGACTTGATGTTGAAATGGAGCAAACAGCTGAACGTGTTAATAAAGTTGAATCTTCTGGAGGTAAATCATGAACAGAATAAAGTGTAAAGCCGTCGACACACAGACTGTCTGTCTACTCGTGGCTTCCTTCCTTGTCTTTCCATCAAGCCACTAGACGCCTTAAACAGACAGTTCTAACTCGTTTCTTTCCTTTAAATTACTCAAGTGTTGCTTGGCCTCCGATGGTTTAGATGATGTTGCGATGTGTTTGCTCAAAAATAAAATAACAAACTTTTGCACATGCAACAAAGAAAACAGGCCTTTACAATATTCAAAAGAAATAGGCAAAACTCAAATCAAATAACAAACAACTTAGGTACTCTGTCTTTCTTGATAATGCTTATATAACTTCATAACTTAAAGGGTACTTGTACGATTTATACGTGTAGGGTTAAAAACTGTTCCTCTGCGGCGTCTCTCAAACAGGTTGCTGCCCATCACTGAGGCTTTAGCGCAGGCCCCGTGGGAATTGTAGTCCTTTACAGTGCGTTGACTACATACGTCACAATTAGGTGGCCTTTCTTATCAAATCAAAATACTGGCTCTGACACAGACGTTAAGTCAGAAATATAGAGACGGGTTGGCTCTGTTTAAAAAAAAAAACCTTTATTAATCACATTTTTTGGTGTTCAGAAGGGAAATAATTCAGATTCAGTAGGAATGAAAAAGACATCAAAGTTCAGATTTAATGATCAGACTAATTACTGAGGGTGCGGAGAAATATAATAAAATAATTAAAGTCAGAAATGTACCTTTAAACTGAGCGATGAGTGAGGGAATAACTGAATTCAGATGTCATTTAATACAAAGAATGACCCAAATAATGTTTGAATATTTATGCCTAATAAAACATTACATGCCTGTTAAACTTTTAAACAACACACTCGCCATGAAGTCATTTAACTAACCAGTCACACCAGGGCAACGTCCGAACATTAAACTCATTACACAGAACAAGACACACACACATTGAATAATGTCGTTAATATGAAATAAGGTGGTTGTTTGAATGTATTCATGATTTGTAATGTGTCGGTAGAAGCGCACCATTTATTGATTTCATACAAAATGTATCTGAACTTTTGGATCAGTTATGAAATCAACTGAAGCAATTATAACATGATCCCCAGAAGCTGAGTTTTACATTAAAAGTTCTACTTAGTATTTAAGGAAATTATGAAAATGAATTATTTAAACGTGTGTGTGTGTGTGTGTGTGTGTGTGTGTGTGTGTGTGTGTGTGTGTGTGTGTGGTGTGTGTGTGTGTGTGTGTGTGTGTGTGTGTGTGTGTGTGTGTGTGTGTGTGTGTGGTGTGTGTGTGTGTGTGTGTGTGTGTGTGTGTGTGTGTGTGTGTGTGTGTGTGTGTGTGTGTTGTCACATTCTGTGGTTTTTGTGAATAACAGAGTAAAGAGCGTTTTGCTTGTTTGAAGCTGGATTTGAACTTTTACTGTTTTTAAATCTGATTAAATTAAATCCAACCAATAACACGTTTGTTTCACTTCCTCTTATCATTATGTAAGATCAGTAAAATGGCAGAGCAGTGATGAGATGAAATCAGATCACCTGACAGACACAACATGGATGTGCTGCCAACAGCCACACCTTAGCAGACCTGATTTAGAGTCCACACACACACACACATGCCTACACACACACACACACACACCACATGCCTACACACACCACACACACATGCCTACACACACGCACGCACACACACACACACACACACACACATGCCTACACACACATGCCTACACACACACACACACATGCCCACACACACACACACACACACACACATGCCTACACACACACACATGCCTACACACACGCACGCACACACACACGCACACACACACACACACATGCCTACACACACACACACACACACACACACACACACACAAGCCTACACACATGCCTACACACACACACACTTACAACTTATGTAATTCAGAACATAAACTTCCCTTAACCCTAACTGTCTATTGATATGATAACATGTGGCTGTAGTTTAATGATTAACCAGAGTTAAACATTGATAGCATTATATTTTACAAGACTATGCACTTGAAGTGTTTTCCACAAATACAACTCAAGTGTTTGTACCTTCCTGAATCTGATCCTTTTCTCCTGCAGGTTTTCTGATCCTCAGCCATGGATCCAGATCTCACCATCGTCCTGCTCGGTAAAACAGGAGTTGGTAAAAGTGCTTCTGGAAACACCATCCTGGGACGACCAGCGTTTAAGTCTGAGCTGTGTTTCAGGTCAATGACGACAGAAATCTCTGAGCAAACAGGAAGTGTGTTTGGGAAACAGATCTCAGTGGTCGACACTCCAGGACTATTAGACAGCAAGGAAACAGAGAGGAAGATTAAACAGTTCTGTCAGGGTCTCCTGAAGTCCTCCAGGCGTTGTCTGTTTCTGGTGACCTTCAGAGTCGGACGCTTCACAAAGGAAGACCAGGAGGCGCTGAAGACAGCAATGAAAGTCCTCGGGGGCAGAGGGTTAGAGAAGAGTTACCTCCTCTTCACTGGAGGAGATGCTTTAGAGGGAAAGACTTTGGAGGAGTTCATCTTTGCAGAAGGAGATGAAGCTCAGCTTCCGAAAGTTGTTCAGATGTTTGATGGGAGGTATCACCTCTTTGACAATAGGTCTGATGATGAAGACAAGCCAGAAATCTGCTGCTGAAGTCTGGCCACCTGAAAACTGAGGATCAACCTGATCCACCAGGTACTGCTCGGTCCAATGCTCTCTATTAATGTTCAGTAACGTCTTTATTAATGTTCAGTAATGTCTTTAATAATGTTCAGTAACGTCTTTATTAATGTTCAGTAATGTCTTTAATCATTTTCAGTAATGTCTTTAATCATTTTCAGTAACGTCTTTGGATCACCTGGTAACATAAGTTCAGAGTGAACCCTACCAGCTGCTGGTGTTAGATGTTAAAGTGTTTGAGACCAGCAGCTTCTGTTATTCAGAGAAACACTCATATTCTGGTTAAAGCTGTTTTACTGGCCGTACTTGTACAGAGATTTACTGTGAATTATAACCTGGTTTCTGTCTTCCAGCTGGTGTTTCCAAAGAGAGGAGGATCGTGATGCTCGGTCTTCCTGGAGCTGGGAAAAGTTCCTCTGGAAACACCATCCTGAGATCTGAGAAGTTCCAATCAGCTGCTGACTTTGATTCAGTCACTCAAAGGACGACCTCTGCATCCGCCACAGTGGAGGGCTGTAAGGTCACGGTGGTCGATACTCCAGGGTTCACTGATAAAGATCTGACTCCAGAGGAGTTGTACCTGCAGATCATGAAGTCTGTGGTAGAGGCGAGTCCAGGAGTACATGCCTTCGTTATCGTGGTCAGAGTAGGCAGAATCACTGAAGCAGACATCAAGCTGTTTGAGCTCCTTCCTTTACTCTTTGAAGGTGATGCTCTGAAGTACTCCATGGTGCTTTTCACTCATGGAGACGTCCTCAAAGGTCAGTCCATTGAGGGTTTGATGAAAAGAACGATCATGTCTACAAGCTGGTCTCCATGTGTGGAGGTAGATACTGTGTGTTTGACAACAACACCAAGAGAAGCAGAGAGCAGGTCAGAACCTTCCTGTCTAAGATAGATGAGATGGATTCAGCTAACGGAGGACAGCACTACACAGACCAGATGTTCAGGATGGCTGCGAATTTCCTTAGAGAAGAAAGGTTGCGGTCAAGTGCTTTAGGTGGTGGTGGTGACATAAAAGAACGTGTATGGAAGAAACTGATCAATTACATATTGAATAAAAAAGCTGCAGTAGTAGCAGTAGTAGCAGTAGTAGCAGTAGTAGCATTAGTAGCAGTAGTAGTAGTTGTGTTAGCAACAGGACCAGCAGGAGTAGCAGTAGCAGCAGTAGCAGGAGCAGATGCAGCAGTAGGAGCAACAGGAGCAATAGTAGGAGGGGCAACAGGAGCAGCAGTAGGAGCAGTAGGAGCAACAGGAGCAATTGTAGGAGGGGCAACAGGAGCAGCAGTAGGAGCAACAGGAGCAGCAGTAGGAGCAACAGGAGCAATTGTAGGAGGAGCAACAGGAGCAGCAGTAGGAGCAACAGGAGCAGCAGTAGGAGCAGTAGGAGCAGTAGGAGCAGTAGGAGCAGTAGGAGCAGTAGGAGCAACAGGAGCAATTGTAGGAGGAGCAACAGGAGCAGCAGTAGGAGCAACAGGAGCAGCAGTAGGAGCAGTAGGAGCAGTAGGAGCAGTAGGAGCAGAGGAGCATAGGAGCAACAGGAGCAATTGTAGGAGGGGCAACAGGAGCAGCAGTAGGAGCAACAGGAGCTGCAGCAGTAGCAGTAGGAGCAACAGGAGCAACAGTAGCAGTAGCAGTAGGACCAACAGGACTAGCAGCAGCAGTAGCACTAGGACCACAAGCAGCAGCAGTAGGAGCAGCAGTAGGTGTAGCAGTACTCGCAGCAGGAGCAGTAGGATACATGCTAAACAGTAACGATAAAGAAAAGAAAGAGTGAATCAGAGGAACCTTCACTGGAGACCCCTGACCAATAGAACAACAGTGTAAAAGTCAGAGCAGTTAGTGGGCGTTCTCTCTGAAATGAAGGAGGTCTCAGGGGTTTTAAAACCAGTCAAATCACAAACAGGAAGTACTTCATCAGTTCCTTAAAAGCAAAATCAGAACCTTTCATGAAGTCAGAACTTCTTCTGAATTTAAACTTTAGTTTATCTAACATAACGTCACAAAGTAATTTTCTTGATATTTACGCTTGTGTTCAAATAATGTTATATTTCAGTGTTTTTATTATTGATTCCTATATGCAATGTTTAATGTACTCAAGTTTTTTTACTTATGGTTTTTGTACTCAAGTACTTTTTATATTCTTATAGTCCTTTATTAGATGGATTATAGTAGATTTATTTTCATCCATGTGTAAATGATCTGCAGAGAGGAAGCAGCGGGTATTTTCCAGTCAGACCAGATAAGAATATGATGTCAGTGTGTGTAATACATATGTAATAATAGTTCCTGTGTACAAGTTAATATACAGACAGCTGTGCTTTCTTTAAATACCCATCATATGCTTTTCCGGTTATTACCCGTCCCCTTTTGTTATGTAGCTTTTTCTGCATGTAAACGGTCTGCAGAGTCACAAACCCTCAAAGTACACCCTGTAGGGAGTAAAACTCTAACACGGAAAAGACGTGTCTATGCTGCCCCAGAACGCCTCGTTGGAGATCTTTCTTTGTCCATTTTTTCTTCCGGGGCCTATTGATGTAACGCCGACCAAATGGACCAATCCGCGGAGCTCCGCACACACACTCACTCACTCAGCCTGCTGCGGAGCTCAGACCCCACGCAGCAACCAGGAAACGACACCAGTAACCCACCTCACACTGTCCACTCCTCGAGCCTCACAGGGCGGAGCAGCGAGCCCCGCAACGTCCCTCCAACACGGCCCCCAGACCCCACGCAGCATTCTCATCTGTTTGTCATTACTGGTGTCATTTCCTGGTTGCTAACAAACGCTGTTGTAAAACATAATCACTGATGTTCTGCTGTAACGGTGGTGGACTCATCAGAACAGAGTGGGTGAGCTGACCAATCAGAGCACACTGGGCTCATAGGGAGGGGGGGGGGGGGGGCAGGAGCTCCAACAAGGCATGTAGGACAGAGAGTGAATACACATACTATACAGCAGTGACGTGCGGTGAGGTTCATGGCTGCTGAGGCACTGACTCTTTCAGAGTCAGATTTACAAATATTATATTTTGACCTTAATCGAAATATTCGTATTATTTTCAAAAGCTTTTTTAGTCTGATGCTTCGATTAATTTTAAACAGACCGTTCAACAAAAGGATTCCCAAAATCTAAATATTGGATTGTTCTTTCTTAGTAATCCCATTTTCATTACAATGGTGGTCTTACCTTGACTTGAAGATGAAGTCCATGCTATCCTTCTGGACAACAATCTCTATTTTTGTAAAAGTCCTCCTTATCTTCCTCTAGTTTCAAAAGTCTAATTTGTGGTTTGCATCCACCGTCTCTGCGTAGAATAACAGTAGCAACAAGAACCTGTGGGCTCACGTGCGCCCCTGCAGTGCGGCAGAGGTTATGGCTGCCTCCCCTGGTGCTTTTTCAGTGCCGTTGTATGAGGAGACCAGCGAGCCTAAATATCATATGTGAAATAAGTTATTTAGAGACTATGGATGGCGAGGACACATGTAATAAAGGGATCTACAAACATTACATTGGTGACCTACAGTGAGATGGTAACAGGCATGCGTTTAGGGCCCGCGCTCCAGCCAGTTCCTGTGGGGTGACGCATCTGAGGTGAGGCAGAGCTCATCTGTGCCTCACCTCACCCCACAGGAACTGGCTGGAGCGCGCTCACAAAATTAGTGCCCGCGCAAAATTAGTGCACGCGCTCCAGCCAGTTACTGTGGGCTTACGTGAGGCAGAGCTCGTCCCTGCCTCACTTCTCATCGCTCCCCGTAGTTGTGGCGGAGCTCGGCAAATTTGCCAATTTTGACTATAAAAAGCGATTGGAATCATACAGAAATCACACTTACAACACAGATCAGTGGAGACATTTGATTATTATTTAGTTTTTTTCCCGTTACATTGGAGTATGGCAGGTGAGGCTCTGCACGTCGCTGCTATACAGAGATGCTGTATGAGAAACCAATGTGAGTTTGGAACATTGAACAATGTACATCTATTCTAGTAGACCTCAACAATGGAACTATGATCAGTAGAAATGGCCATGACATGGGACCTTTAATAGTTATTGATAAGTGAATGACAGGACACTTTTGCCTTTTGACGGGTTTTGTTGTTTCTTTCTGATTCTATCAGACTCTGTGCCTTTGAGAGATGATTGGTTTGATCTTTAATAAAGAGCTGAACTTTACCTGAGAGGAGTCCATCTTTTGTTCTCAGAGACCTCCGGCCAGGCCTGGGTCTCCAGCACCTTCAGGTTAACCTCATCATGGTTTGTAGACGTTAGAAACTTGAACCATTGTTTGATTTCTTTGTTCCCTGAAATCAAACAATGGTTCAAGTTTCAAGGGCTTTGAGTTCTACAAGAATACATTTACTATTTAGAAATGAGGGCTCAGTCCATTTAGAGGTCTGAATAAAAAAAAATATAGGACTGAATCAAAGTATACTATATTAAAAGGAGGTGTGTGGCGCAGTGGGTTAGTGCGCTGATCTTCGAATCAGAAGATAGAGCCTTGGTGTTGGGATCAGGGGAGCACAGGTTCAAACCCCACTGCAGTCAGCATGTCGTTGTGTCCCTGAGACACTTCACCCCAAAGTGCTCCTGTGGGGATTGTCCACAGTATTGAGTATGTAAGTCGCTTTGGATAAAAGTGTCTAACAAGTAACATGTAATGTAATGTAATATTATTTGACAATAAATAATTAAAACTAGTTCAGTCACATTGGAAATGTTTATTAACCGCAGCAATTAGTTTGGCGTCTAGGCTCCGGCCTCATCACTCCACACAAATATATTTACATAGAACATTAAGGAGTTATGATTAAATATGATGTAGGCAATATGAGACGGCTGTGTGTAGGTGTCACGGCTGGGCGACAAGGTACACAGGACCCAAATGCAGAAGATTGGTTGAAATAAAAACTTCTTTAATTGCGGAACAAGCCAGGCAACAAAGTAAAATAAGGCAAGGCAAAACATGAAATCCCTCAGAACAGAATCTTTCCAACGACTTCAAGACTCTCCCAAAGACTGACAGAAAACCAGAACTTAAATGCACACGAATAATCACACAAAACAAGACACAGTGAGCGGGAGGAGAAACACAGATGATGAGAGGGAGGAGAAAACACAGATGAGGAGGGAGGAGAAACACAGGTGTAATCAAGCAGGAGGGAACACAGAGACAGGAAGCGACAAACAAGATGGGCGGTGAACACTTCAAAATGAAACAGGAAAACTAATACTGATCATAAGAGCAGGACTGAGAACAGCCCCATTGAGCCCATTCCCATAGGCCATGATGGAAATATACTATCTATACAACATACTTCTGAAACATACTGTTAAAATACATATGACTGAATCAATGATTTTATTCTACTGATTCAATTCAATATTAATACAGAAAATCAATGAAACAGACAATCCAAAAACATGTTTGTAGAGGCAGGAAGACAGAAAGCTTATAAAGGAAATAGGCCTACCGTAACCCCTAGATTCCACCGGGAGCGTCTGCGCTGCGTTACGGCTACGCCACGCCACGCCACGCCACGCCACGCTGCGACCTCCTCCTGCGTCATAACCCACCGGCGCGTTTCAAAACGTTGCGGAAGCGGAGCGTCGTGTGTGCAGGCTCGCAGTTTTGTTGATTTGGGCATATTTCCTGGACATTTATTTGGGGGATGGGCCTGGCCGGATGAACGTTCCACTTCCTGCCTGCGCTACGGCTGCGCCGCGTCAAAAATAGGATTCATCCTATATTTTAGAAATTCCTTGCGCCGAGGCGCTTCTGGGACGCTTCGAGCCGTGGTGCAGCGTGGCGCAGCGGGTCTGGTGGAATAGCACCCATTGACTAGAGTGGCCGCGATCGCTAAAAACGCTGCAGCGTGGCGTGGCGTAGCCGTAACGCAGCGCAGACGCTCCCGGTGGAATCTAGGGGTAAGTCATCCACTTTCTACGATGTTGGTCAGGAACCTACATTTGAAATATTACGGCATTTTAACTGCAAACTTAGGAGGTGGGTTTCCATGTGTGTCTGTATATAAATACACACATACACAAAATGAATTCTATATATTATACTCATATAGAGTACCAGTCAAAAGTTTGTGCACACCTATTCATTCGAAGGTATTCATTTATTTAATTTATTTTCTACTTTGTAGATTAATACTGAAGAGATCAAAACTATAAAACAACACATATGGAATTATCTAGTAAACAAAAAAGTTTTAAACTATCCAGAATATGATTTATATTTTAGAGTCTTCAGAGTATCCTCATTTTGCCTTGATGACAGCTCTGCTCTCTCAGCTCCTCTCAGTCAGCTTCATGAGGTCATCACTTTCCTTCTTCTCAAACAGCCCTCACATAGCCTGGAGGTGTTTTGAGGTCATCGTGTGAAACAGATGATGGTCCAGTAAGAGCAAACCAGATGGCATGGGGCTGCAGAATGCTGTGGGAGCCGTGCTGGTTAAGTGTACCTTGAATTCTGAATAAATCTCCAACAGTGTCACCAGCAAAGCCCCCCCCCCCACCATCACACTGCAAAAACAATTTGCAGATACTGGTGGACGCATTATAGGCGTAGAGCAGGGGTCGGCAAACCCTGGCACGCGTGCCACCATTGGCACGTGGCACCGTAACCTGTGGCACACTAGGAATAAGTGGAATAAGTGTGCAAAATATTTAAATTTTATTTTCGGATCCTGAACGAGACCGATGCCCGTCTCCCCGTTACCTGCAGGAGGAAGCCATGCACGCAACGCAGCCCCGCTCTCTTTAACTCCAGGCGACTTTCTGCCGCTTTCCTCCGTGGTGCTGATCGTTTCACCACAGAGGAAAGCACTTCACAAATTGCAGTACCCATAAGGAGCTGTACAAATGCCGCAGTTTTTGCGTGGCTGTGTCTTTAGTTGAAAGCCCAGTGGCGATCTGCTCATCTCTCATCGAAATAACATGCTACAAAGGGGCGGACTGGCCATCTGTGTGTTGAACTTTCCTGTCGGCTCCCAGACCGTAGTCGAGGAAACAGGGGGGATGACTCTCTGTCGTCTGCCAGGGCAGAAGCAACAAGCTTCAGGTTCAATAACCCACTTTACTGAAATGACTGGAGAGAGGCGAGCTCTTCTTGGGAGGCCGTTGCATTTATTTAGCTGTTCTTCTGTTTCACAAAATACATCACAGACCTCTGTTTTTCTGCTGCCTCGTTTCACTTCCAGAAACATGCACACGCTCGCTCACTCTCGCTCTACCATCCACACACCACATGCACACGCCACACCTCTCTCTCTCTTAAAGGGACAGCGATCTCATCTCACTCTGCATGACCCTAATATCAACATGTGTGTTCTGGAGAATCACAGAACGGACGATCTTCCTTATTATTATTATGCTGTTTAAACCAATTATTTAAATTTGTTTGTTAAATTCGGCATCATGTAAGTTGCGCTGACAGGTCCACACACTGCTTCCCCGCAGCGAGGCTCCCCCCGCCCTCCTGTTGACAGTTCACGAGCGTCGAGCCCCCCCCCCCCCGTTGATAATTCACGATCGTCGGCACGCTGATAACAATTTTTTTTGTCATGGCACTTCATATCAAAAAGGTTGCCGACCCCTGGCGTAGAGGCACTTATTAACCTACCGGCGAGGGCTATCCGAACAATTCTCACAAAACTGTGTCTCAGGGCTTCTTAACATTTAACAACCTATTAATGTATCATACCAACTTAATGGGAAGAAACTCAGCTAACTGAATATATGAACCAATTTTACGGAAACAAAACACAACTCTAACGCAGAGCGTCTGAATTAGCACTAAGCGAAAGAGTGCTAACGC
Source organism: Dissostichus mawsoni (assembly GCA_011823955.1). NCBI lineage: Eukaryota > Metazoa > Chordata > Actinopteri > Perciformes > Nototheniidae > Dissostichus > Dissostichus mawsoni. The sequence goes on from JAAKFY010000117.1 coordinate 389,228, forward strand.
ACTTAGCACATAACTCACGGTAGTGATCTTTTCTACTTAATCGGATCTGCACAAACTAGATATCATATGAAAGCTGACATTCCACAGATTCCAATGGTATAAGTTTCATCACTGTGCGACCAAAGCTCACGGCAGCGAAAGCCAGCAAAGACAACACACAAGTTAGCTTTACGGGGCCAAAACAGCAAATATGTCTTACATTTGCTGTTTTCTGATCAAAAGTTGTGTTCAATGGCATTAAAAAGCATATAAACGCTGCTGAAGGTTAATCCAATGTCTCTGTGTCACTTTGAAACGATTTCTGATAATCCATCATAACATTTATGTCAATAAATGTAGTTTTCTATAGAGCGTAACCCAGCTTCCTGTTCTTCCTTCTTCCATTCTGGCTGCATATTACTCTCATTCACCAATGATAATGTTTAAATGCACTCCTTCTCGATTCTATTGGCTCTAACGGTTCAAAAAGGTGTCAATCACCAAAACCGACCAATGGGTTCCAGAGAAACGGCAAATCCACCCAAATGACCCCAGAGTTGTTTTTTTGTTGCTAAACCTCTCTAAAAAGGTCAAATCTCACTTATTTTGCATCAATCTTGATACAGGGTACTTATTAAATGTTATAGTTTGGATTCCTAAAGCTTTTAGTCTACTATCCCATCATTCAAGGGTAGTTTTCACTATAAGTCATGTTTTTTTTTGGGACGGGCACTATCATTTACATTTTTTTACTATGTTCAATCTGAATTTACTTTAAAATAAAAACATCTATATTGACTCTGACTTTTCTACATCCAACTCAGGTTTATCATTGCTTTGAGAAAAAAGATTATTAATTTACCCCTATATAATAAAAAAGCAGAATATTCGTTATTTAGGCTCAAAACAAAGTTCTACGAGAGTGGTGAAAAGACAGGAAAATGACTAGCGAGACAACTACAACGTCAGGATGCAGATAACACTATAACATCTATCAGAAGAGATGATGAAATCATTACATCATCCAAGGGGATTAACACAGTTTTAAAAAACTTTTATGAAGAATTGTATATGTCCATGGGTTCAACTAGCTGTGAAGACTTAAATCACTTTTTCCAGAAGGTGAAGCTACCACAGCTCTCTCAAAAAGACAACAATAATGTGGATGTTTCTATAACGGAAGCTGAACTTCTATAATGTGTATGAGAACTGGGAGGTCACCGGGAGTAGATGGCTTCCCAGCAGAATACTATAAGAAATATGTAGACATTCTCTCTCCAATACTAACTGAAGTTTTCCAAGAAGCATTCCAATACGGCTCACTCCCGGAAAGCCTTAATGAGGCCATTATATCACTAATACCGAAAAAGGATAAAGACTTAATGGACCCAGCTGATTACAGACCTATTAGCCTTATAAATTATCTAAGACACTAGCTCTTAGATTGGATCAGATACTACCAAAAATCATCCATAAAGACCAAGAAATAGAAATAGTCCACAACCTGTATCAGCCATATCCCTAGATGCACAAAAGGTTTTTGACCGGGTGGAATGGGCATTTTTACTTTCAACCATGACAAGGATGGGGTTTGGGGATGACTTCTGTAGATGGATAAGAGTTTTGTACTCATGCCCTAAAGCTGCAGTTTTTACTAATGGGTTGATATCCCAGTTCTTTGACATATCCAGATCAACCCGCCAGGGATGCAGCCTCAGTCCACTTTTATTTACGATCTTCCTTGAACCGTTGGCTGCAATGATTAGAGAGGATTCAAGAATAAAGGAGTTGCTGGAGGTGGCAGGGAGCATAAGCTTTTCTTTACGCGGATGACATTTTAATACTGAGTCAGGATCTGACATCTCCATCAAAGCATTATTAGAAGTTATGGAAGTATATTCTAAAGTGTCCGGTTACTGTATTAATTGGCACAAATCAGAGGCCATGCCAGTTTCTCAAACCTGCTCTCAGAATATCCACCTTCGATTTGAAATGGTTTCCAAATGGCATGAAGTATCTGGGGATATAGAACTACATTCGGATATAAGAGTAACTATGAATACTAATATGGAAAAACTACTGGACAAATGTAAAGTTAATTTGGACAAATGGAGTAAGTTACGCATGACGCTGTGGGGAAGGTGGACACGATTAAGATGATATTTGCCCCGCAGATAAATGACAGAACTGGAATGATACCTGTATGCATTCCACAACAATTACTACTTAGATATAACAACATGGTAAAGCATTTTCTCTGGGATGGGAGAAAACCTAGAATTAATATGGACAAATTATGTCAGCCAGAAAATAGAGGAGGATTATCATTTCCCAATATAAAGTATTAAAGTATTTATTTTGAAATGTCAAAGCTTGTGAAACATTTGAAGGGTTTAAATACTGATCTGGACTGGGTCCTGATTAAGCAGGAACTAACCTTTTAAACCTATTGAAGCTCTTGCACAGGCGACAACCAACAAGGAAGATAATAATGTGATGAATCCTATTCTGGTACACTCAAAAGCAGTTTGGCCATTTACTGGGCACAGTGGCTTAAAAAAGGTATCAGGATATTGGATGGTCTATTTGAAGCCAACATTTGTATTTCTTATAACAGACTGAAGGAAAGATTTAATTTGGAGCAACGAGGCCACTTTTGGAAATATTTACAGATTAGACATTGTATGGGGGGGAGAAGTTTCATTAATAGGGATGAGAATACAATAGAGTGTTACCTACACTGTAAAAAATGTTAGTGAATTGTCAACGGGGGGAGACATTCTACAGATGGCCAGTCCGCCCCTGAAAAAGGTCTATGCACACGTTATTATTAGTAATAGTAGGCCTAATACAAAGAACAGTGTTTCCCATACATCGACATACACACCCACAGATCCTCAACTCCGGTGTGTCTCACTCATTAAGGCGAGACACGGCAGGCAAAAACATCGTTTTTCATGCACTGGTCAATTTTGATATGTTGTGCTATTTTGATTCCATAACATGTTTTCTTTCAGGCTTTTGGAAGGAAAATGTACAAAATACACATTTAAGTGTTTATGTTACTATAGTTTGTCTCTTTGCGTCTGTAGGTTTCTGCTAAATTCACCAAAAGTTAGCATTCTAACGTAACATAAAGTACCGCGACCGCTGTTTGCACCATGTCATCACAGGTATCGTTGGAAAGCTGCGTCTCTCCTGCACAATCTCATCGGATCCAAATATGGTCATTTCCTTTGTATCAGCAACCAATCGTGAAAGTACAAAGGGGTCTTAAACCAAGAAACTAAATCTCATTGGCTGGTGCCAATTTCTGACAACGTGATTCGTTCAGATGCGTCACGTGGTGTGCTTTCGCTGGAAATTTAAATCTCAAAATGGCAAAAGAACATCGATAAAAACGTTCACAGAGAAGACAACAACAATTGTCACTTGCACGAAGCAATGTTAGACAAAAAACGAATGATCCCGAACACGAAATACCTTAACGGAGTGCGTCGATGCGCAAGCTGTCATCCAAAGAACAGGAGGGTTTACAGATGTTGCACCTCATTTCGGACGCCCCTACCCATGTGCGCCGTGATCGGCACGGGGTGGGCCCCTGCTGAAAGGAAAACCCCCCGCAGGACTTGATACGCCCCCTTGATAAATAAATTAAATGATAATGAAACCAGCTGCAATGGATAATGGATCCACCAGGGAGAGCAGTGATTAAAAAGCTGCCACACTGGAACTCTGAAATAAACAGCTGATAGATCTACAGGTATCTGATATAGCGGATCTTTGTTAAGATCCATATGTCACGGATAGGATCATATTCTGTGCTAAATAAGAGACATGTAATCATTTACAAAACATCACCAAGTTTTTATTTAACAAAATAATGTTGTTTAATCCACGTTGGTGTACTACACAAAACCATCGGTTTGTTTTTTCATCAGGAAATGCAGACCGGCTCAAACAAACGATTTTTAATCATCATCCTCACGATAATTTAATGTATCATATGTTCGCCGAATTGAAATGAAAGCATTAATAAATGTGGTTTAATCCACGTGAGTTTACAACTACAAAAATAATCGGTTTGTTTTTATATCACATCCGACGGGAGGAAATGCAGCATGGCTCTCACTACCGATTTTTAATCCTAATTTAATCATCATCTCCACGATCATTTATGTTTATGTTCGCCGAATTGACATGAAAGCACTGACAAATATTAATATACTGTAGTCAACTTCATTAAAACGTTATTAACGTGCCTAAACTCAGTAATTCACTAAAGAGGTTTATTTTTAATGAAGCCTCGTCATCTCACCATGGGCAAACGGGCTATAATATTATCCATCCATCCATCTTCTCCCTCTTATCCGTGGTCGGGTCGTGGAGGTAGCAGTTCCAGCAGAGAGCCCCAAACGTTCCTTTCCCTGGCCACATCAACCAGCTCTGACTGGGGGATCCCGAGGCGCTCCCAGGCCAGCCAAGAGATATAATCCCTCCACAGGGCCTAGGTCTACCCCTTGGTCTCTTCCCAGCTGGACGTGCCTGGAACAGCTCCCTAGGGAGGCGCCCAGGTGGCATCCTTACTAGGTGCCCGAACCACCTCAACTGGCTCCTTTCGACGCGAAGGAGGAGCGGTTCAACTCCGAGTCCCTCCCGGATGACTGAACTTCTCACCTTATCCCTAAGGGAGACGCCAGCCACCCTGCGGAGAAAACCCATCTCGGCCGCTTGTATCCGCGATCTCGTTCTTTCGGTCATGACTCTAATATTATTCTATTGTTAATAGTTTACTGTATGATTAGTGTTTAATATTACTGCTATAACAATCACACATTGAGTTCATTGTTGTGCAATGTTAAAGTCAGACCGTTTTTTTTTTTTATAGACTGAATGAAACGGCAGCTCTCAGGTGATCAGCTGTGTGTTTACACACCTAATGGCCCATCAGCCACAGCTCTCCCCCCCCACCCCCCTGATCTCTCTTCTCCAGCAGTAAAGTTAACTGTAGGTTTGCATATTTATGCAGTGATCTGTCTCTTCCTCTCTCCCGCAGACAGCTGATCGCTGTCAGACCGGACCATGGCTGTAAAGGGCTAGGGGTGTATAGGTCCCCCTCGACACATAGACTGATCCTTTTTTTTGTCCATGTCTGATTGGCTTAGACCTTTCGCGACTGCAAACATTTTTAAACAAACAAACATTGACCATACCGTTCACCAGCCCCCACCCCCCTCTGAGTAACAAGCTTACAGTTAGCTGTCTTTGTGTATTGCAACCAGGGAGAGCCGTGATGGACGCTGCCACAATGAAACTCATATGAAATAAACAGCTGATTCCTCACACAGTAGCCTGTTGTTTCTATGCATAAAATAGTGAGAAACATGCCTCTGGTTAATTATTATATAACTTATTTTCTCCATAAAAGCTGGTGGGTTGAAAGCAATACGGGAATTGTGATGCCGTGGCTTTATCTGACAGCATACTTACATTTATGGCCCGGGACACACATATCTATTTAGATATGTTTTAAACAAGTTTAAATAAAAGGCTTGAGTGTTTCTTGCTCTGCCAGGTACAACAAGTGGGAGCGCGGTGCAAAGTATCTAGATAGAATACGGCGCTGGGTTGTTGTTGTTCTTATTATAGCCTACATCATGTAGTCCACTGTATAGAAAACTGTAGTTTCCCCACAGCAGCAGACGCCAGGGTAGGATTTTCACCGGCGGCCATGACGGCCATTTGATTTTGGATTTGTGAATGGGAGAAGTAGATGGAAAAAAAAACAAACACTAATTATTCAAAGTAGATTTTATATACGGTAATACTAAGGAGGCATAGGCCTATATGATGATATAATGTTTGACATTATTGATATTAAAAAAGTGATTTGTTTTCCATGTCATTCGTGTGTTTTTCTTATCAGAAAGTTAAGTTATTTATTTGTAAGCTCCAAATCCAAATCAATCAATCAATCAATGTTTATTTATATAGCCCAATATCACAAATGTTACATTTGTCTAAGTGGACTTCACAGTTTGTACAGAATATCAGTATGACAATACGACACCCTCTGTCCTTAGACCCTTCGTCTAACACAGGGGTCTCCAACCTTTCTTCATCTGAGAGCTACTTTGAAAAAATGAAAGTGGCCAAGAGCTACTTGCATCACATTGCTTACATTTATTCACACAGCACTCATCAGTTGAATTAAGCTACTTTTGTACACGTGTGAAATTGCAATACCTAAAGCTTATCAAAAATCTTAACTTCACATCAAGGTCCAAGAAAACGACAATTTCTCACATATTATTACGGCCCACATAGTAAATACATCACTGAACATTCACATAAATGTCCAAGGAAAAAAGACAATTTTTTCACTTCTTATTATGGCCCACAAAGTAAATACATCGCCTTAATCACCACCTTACAAACATCTTATGGCACATGTGTAAAATAAGTGCATTCACTCTTTTTCACAGTCAGTGAGAGGACTGGCACTGCATGGAGTCCACCATAGAGGGGTCTGCTGGACCCACTTAGGTTCACTCTAATAGAGTCATTTAAATGTTCATCAGTCGGTCTTGTTCTGTATTTAGATTTCATGACATTCATGTCAGAAAAAGCTGCTTCACAAAGGTCTGTAGAGCCAAATAAAGCAGACACGTTCAGTGCTGCTTGGTGAATGTTCTTATAGTTTTCTGGATCTAAGGCTCCAGAAATGTTGTCAGTTTTGCAGAGACTTAAGCTGAACATGATTTTGGAGATTTATAACCTCCATCTCCACAGGATTGACACTGAACAGTTCAGCCATCTTTTTCTTCTTCTTCGTCTTGACATGAAATTATAAACCAATAAATCCATTGTATAGGTCCTCCCTATATCTGTGTGTGAAATTGTTCCATCCTCAAAAACTAAAAACTAATACTTCTGCAGTCTAGCTGCAGCTTCTACGGTCTTCTGTTAAAAAAGGACACTGAATGTCCTGAATGTGGCATCAATAACATGACTTGAGTCTGAACACAGCAGACAACAGGAGTATTTACAACAGCATTATTCAAGATGGCGCCTGTGTCGGCTCGCCGCTCCCTCAGCTCTCTGCCTTTAGCTATCCTGATTTTGCTTTATGTTTGTCAGAATGTCTCTGCTCTGCTCGTCTACGATCGCCAAGCTCTCCTCCACCTCAGACCCTCCCTGGAGTTTATATTGCTGCCAAACCTACATCTGGCAACCATAAATCGTCCCCCCCCCTCTACTGTCGGATATTCCCACCTACCTGCGCCGGTTGCCCTGCATCCTGCCTCGCCGAAAGCGCTTTAGACGACGGGGAAAGCGTGGTGGGGCACTGGTCCATCAAAAAGCATACCTGACGGCTTCTTCTGGGACTTATCCACGCATCAGATGTCATGGCCCTTTCGCTGCACGCCATGTGAGGGTCGATGGATTCGCCCTGTCTTTCCGGAGCTGCGGCCTCTGCTGGGCCCGCTGACAGCTCCTCCTGCCCGACTGACTGCTCCCGGCCCGCGCGGCGTTCAACACGCACTTCTTCGTCAGCTGAGACGCACTACACCTTCGGCAAGCCCGGAGCGAAAACTTTGCATGGCCTTGCTAAACGCTAGGTCGATAGCAAACAAAACGTTCCTGTTAAATGACTTCTTCACCTCTCGTAAACTGGATTTTATGTTTCTGACGGAGACCTGGGTCCACGCTGGCGAGTATACACCGTTCTCTGAACTTCTTCCTCCTGACTGTACATTCTTCAGCTCCCCCCGTACCACCGGCCATGGTGGGGGCATAGCATCAGTGTTTAGAGCTAGCCTCCAATGCCGACTGCTTCACCCTGTAACTAGCTACGCTAGCTTTGAGTTGCAGCTTTTTGAACTGAACCCGGCCTCGCCTGTGCTCTGCGCAGTCGTGTATCGTCCGCCAAAGTGCAATAAGGATTTCATAAATGACTTTTCTGACTTTCTGTCCGGGATCATGGTGAAATATGATCGTGTTTTGATCTCCGGCGACTTCAATGTCCATGTGTGTTGCGAGTCCAAACCTCTGGTTAGGGACTTTTTAAATCTCCTTGATTCTTTTGGTCTCGTTCAGTCCGTGGCTGGCCCAACACACGAAAAAGGACACACTTTGGACTTAGTATTATCGTTTGGACTGTCTGTCTCTGTGGATGAAATCTGTGCAGCAACGCGTATCTCAGACCATTTACCGGTTCTGTTTACAACTTCGATCCCTTCCGCAGGAGTCGAATCACGTGCCCCTGCGCGTCGTCTGCGTTCAATTAACCCCTTGACTGCCTCACAGTTTTCTGATGTTTTTAATGCTTCCCTGATCTGTAAATTAGAGGTGAACTGTGCTTTTAGTGCTGATGAGCTTATCTCCATGTTTGACTCGACATGTACCCTAATACTGGATTCTGTTGCTCCTTTCACGCTTAGACGCACCAAAGTTCTCTCAGAGCCGTGGCTCAATGACTGTACTCGTGCTCTCAGACGCACCTGCAGGCGTGCAGAGAGAAAATGGAAAAAGGATAAACTCCATGTCTCCCTAGAAATCCTTCGTGCTTGCCTTTCCGACTACCAGACGGCTGTCAAAGCAGCCAAAACAGAGCACATTTCTCTGTTAATCTCCAAAAACAGCCATAAACCTCAGGTTCTTTTTAATGTCCTCAACTCCATTATTAATCCCTGTGATGTGTCTTCTATTGTGCCATCGACTACTCTCTGTGATTTTCTTACATTTTTTATTGAAAAAGTATCTGCACTTAGGCTAGCCCACACTAGTGCTACCCCAGATCCTGCTCCTTTTCTGTGCCCTGCTGTCCTCGACCACTTTGAGCCTGTATCCCTCTCTTCTCTCTCGGATGTAGTCAAGCACCTGCGGCCGACAAACTGCACCTCAGACAGCATTCCCTCTCGCCTTCTCAGAGATGTTTTCGAATCAGTTGGAGCAAGTATTTTATTACTTATAAACACCTCTCTTAGCTCAGGATGTGTCCCAGCTGCCTTCAAACATGCCGTGGTCAAGCCACTACTTAAAAAGAAAAATCTCGACCCCTCCATTCTCGCAAATTTTAGGCCCATCTCCCAGCTACCTTTTTTATCTAAAGCCCTGGAGCGAGTAGTCTATGTCCAGCTACAGTCGTTCTTAACACGCATGGCATCCATGAAAAGTTTAGTCTGGCTTCAAACCTATGCACAGTACTGAAACAGCCCTTTTAAGAGTTTTTAATGATCTGCTCCTAGCCGCCGACTCAGGTAGCCCAGCTGTCCTGGTGCTGTTAGACCTGACAGCTGCCTTTGACACTGTGGACCATAGCATCCTGTTGTCACGGCTTGAACAGTCCGCAGGCATCACAGGCTCTGCCCTTGCATGGTTCAGGTCCTACCTGACAGACCGTAGCATCTCAGTGCAGCTAGGTGCCTTCTTCTCTGCCAAAGCCCCTCTTACCTGTGGGGTTCCCCAAGGCTCTATCCTGGGCCCCATCCTCTTTTTACTGTACATACTGCCCCTAGGTTCAATTCTCACTAAACACAACATTCCCTTCCACTGCTATGCCGACGATGTACAGATCTATCTGCCTCTCGAAGCAAGTGTCGGACACTCGCTACAGCAGTTGATGGACTGCTTAAAAGAGATCAAATCATGGCTGAGCCAAAATTTCCTCAACCTCAACGAGAGCAAGACTGAGGTCATCTTTTTTGGACCCCAGCCTCCGGCCTCTCCGGTTGATGTTCTGGGCTCTCTCGGTGAGAACGTCCTCCTCTCTGTCATGAACCTTGGAGTGACATTCAGTAGCACTTTTAAATTTGATAAGCAGGTCAGCACCGTAGTCAAATCCTGCTTTTTTAAAATAAGACTATTGGCCAAAACCAAGTCCTATTTATCTTTTAAAGATCTAGAAAGGGTCATTAACGCCTTTGTTACCTCGAGACTGGATTACTGCAACGCTCTGTATGTGGGTATGGACCAGGCCTCAATTAGACGCCTGCAGCTAGTGCAGAACGCAGCTGCACGTCTTCTGACTGGCCAAAAAAGCGTCACCACATCACCCCAATTCTGGCCTCATTGCACTGGCTTCCAGTTCGGTTCCGAATTGATTTTAAAATCCTTTTATTTGTTTTCAAAGCCCTAAATGGGCTGGCTCCTGCCTATGTAGACGAACTCCTCCATCGCTACCCCAGCCAGAGCTTTAAGGTCTGCTGACCAGCTGCTGCTGGTAGTGCCCAAGACCAGGCTCAAAACCCGAGGGCACCGAGCCTTCGCAGCAGCTGGCCCCAGGCTCTGGAACACTCTGCCCCTTCATGTGAGGTCTGCCCAGACCCTAGGGGTTTTTAAATCAACACTTAAAACACACTTCTTCTCTCTGGCCTTCTAGTCAGAGCGGAGCATGACTCCTGACATTTCCCTGTGTTTGATTTTATTTTTGCTGTTTTAATTTATTGTCTTCTGTTTTGTGATTGTATTAACGTGTTATTTATTATTTGCATGTACAGCACTTTGGCTCGACCAAAAATCGTTTTTAAGTGTGCTTTATAAATAAACCCTGATTTGATTTGATTTGATTTGATTTTGATTATAAAAACAAAAATAGTGCATGTGGGTGCACACTTACATTCTCTGTCTTACTGTTACATAAATCCCATGAATGTATGAGACTAAGTTAGCTTCATCATATCTCAATCAGTGATTAAGTGAGTAATAACGTTTCTATCAGGTTACTATCGGCCTGTCACTCTTATTAGTAGTATTTTTCAGGAGGGGGCGGGGTTTGGAGGAACAGAGGAGACGGTGATCGCGGAAGCTTTCCTCCTGCCTTCACAAACTTTACACACGTATTTATCAACTGAAAATAGCAAGAGGACGTTCATACTCTGCAATCCAAGACTTGATTAAATCCACCAAAAACCTGACATGGGGCTAACGCGAGCATTTTTTATAACATAAATCCATGTGTGTCTGAGCCGCAGCGACACGGACTGATTCAGGTGCATTTATTGTCGTCGGATTTTTTCTACACAGTCTGTGAACCGCGAGCGGCGAGCTACTGAAAAGCTGACCGCGAGCTACCGGTAGCTCGCGATCGACGTGTTGGAGACCCTGGTCTAACACATCGTAAAAGGAAAAACTTCCAGAGAAAAACCCCACAGTTTAAAGGGGAACATGGGAGAAACCTCAGGGAGAGCAACAGAGGAGGGATCCTCTCCCAGGACGGACAGACTGCAATACATGCCGTGTGTAAATCGAAGAGATAATACATTTTACAGCGTAGGTAGACCAAATGTTTGGAAATGCATGTGTCTATAATAAGAAGATGAATCCACGAGGAAGTCAACAATCCTGTGGGAGCCATCAGGGAAGTAGTAGGATGAGAGTCAGGCAGGACCGCAGAGACAGGTTCAGCACGACTCTAAGTCCAGGACTCAAATCCAGAACTCAGGATAGAGGATCCAGGACACAGGACCACAGCAACAGGATCAGCCACGACTCAGGATCAGCCACGACTCAGGATCCCGACGTAGATATAGACACAAAAAATAAATTTGGGGGAAGCTGGGTTAATCGGAACATGAGAGTACACAGGTACAGACAGACAGAAGGAAGAAGTAAGGTGTCCCCCGACAGTCCAAGCCTATAGCAGCTAAACTAACGTGTCTACGTACATGCACTCCCTTAGGATAGGTTGAGGGATAAGGGTAGCAAGTAAGAAGTAAGGAACAGAGGTGGAGAGGCAAAACGTGTCTACGTACATGCACTCCCTTAGGATAGGTTGAGAAGAAGTAAGGAACAGAGGTGGAGAGGCACAACGTGTCTACGTACATGCACTCCCTTAGGATAGGTTGAGGGAAAAGGGTAGTAGGTAAGAAGTAGGGAACAGAGGTGGAGAGGTACAACGTGTCTACGTACATGCACTCCCTTAGGATAGGTTGAGAAGAAGTAAGGAACAGAGGTGGAGAGGCACAACGTGTCTACGTACATGCACTCCCTTAGGATAGGTTGAGGGAAAAGGGTAGGAGGTAAGAAGTAGGGAACAGGTGGAGAGGCACAACGTGTCTACGTACATGCACTCCCTTAGGATAGGTTGAGGGAAAAGGGTAGCAAGTAAGAAGTATCACCGTGTCAATACCCCTGCCCAGACTGCAAGTTAGTCCCAGTAGCGAGACCCGTGTCAATACCTGCCCAGACTGCAAGTTAGTCCCCAGTAGCGAGACCCGTGTCAATACCCCTGCCCAGACTGCTAGTCAGTCCCCAGTAGCCTCCGGTAGCGAGAACCCTGTATGCCAGAAGACCCGTGCGTCTGTCTACAATAAGCTTAAAGCTAAGCTGGCTAAGGACTCGCCCTCCCCCCCAAATCACTGGTCCACTGGGAATCGACGGGGGAATACCATGCGTGAAATCACGTTGCCTAAAAGCATGGAGGCGTACCTTCAGACATACAGGGATCATTGTGAGGGTGTCGCCCCGACAGTAAAACAGAAAGAAAATGCTCTGTCGAAGGTCAGCCGGATAAAACACCTCCTCACATTCATGTCCCATGGTGTGAACCGGCTGTCAGACTGGCTGTTCCTAACAGACACCAAGAAGATCCGTGGCTGGAGCAAGTATATTTCAAAGTCGGGCCGGGCAGTCACAACATCGGAGTTCTTCCTGAAGAATGTGAATCATTTCATGAGGTACATGTCTGAGTCAAAGCTCCGGGGGTGCAGGCTCACCCACAAAATCCACCCCCCTTTTAGGGTTAACAGGGGCACGAGGTTCTGGTGGGTGTGAATATCTGGGTTTAGTCTGTGGGGGAGTGCTTAAGTGCACTTACGGTGTGCAAGGTTAGGGAAGTGCCCATATTAGGGACATATGCTGGAGGTGTTTAGTCCGTCTTTTAGGGCTCTTGGAGCCACCAAAGAGAGGTGCTTTTCCCGGTCTCTTTCCTGGATGTCTGAAATAATGTTACGATTCGGGAAAAAGTAGGACCCAAATGCAGTTTAAAAACGGAAGTAGGTTTCAAAATGTAACAAAAAGCGAGCTTTATTTACAAAAAAAAAAGCTGTTGACAATGAAAAATACTTAACAAAACCATGAATCCAAAGAGTAGGTAGCACGAGGTAATCCAAAGAGTAGGTAACACGAGGTAGCATCCAGACAAAACTGACCGTGATAACATGAAGGGTGACAGGAAAGACTAACAATGAACCGACAGGGGAACACAGGGAAGGACAAGACTAAATACAGAGAGGGGTAATCACGGGACGAGAAACAACCGGGCAGGGGAGGAGAAACACAAGGGCAACAGGTGAACACAATCAGACAATCAGACACAGGAGGAAAAACACAGGAAGGAAAACAAGAGACAGGGAGAACAGGACAGCAAAACAAAACCCATTACCAGACAGACAACACTAAAACCGTGACATAACACCAAGATCGTGACAAATAACCTAAGTGAACATGTTAGGGAGAGATGCTGGAGGTCTTAAGTCCGTCCTTTGGTGGTCTGTGAGCCGCCAAAGAGAGGTGATTTTCCCGGTCTCTGTCCTGGATGTCTGAAATAACCTGTTTGCCCATGTTAGGGAGAGATGCTGGAGGTCATTAGTCCGTCCTTTGGTGGTCTGTGAGCGTCCAAAGAGAGGGACTTTTCCCGGTCTCTGTCCTGGAGGTCTGAAATAACCTGTTTGCCCATTTTAGGGAGAGATGCTGGTGGTCATTAATCCGTCCTTTGGTGGTCTGTGAGCCACCAAAGAGAGGTGATTTTCCCGGTCTCTGTCCTGGATGTCTGAAATAACCTGTTTGCCCATGTTAGGGAGAGATGCTGGAGGTCATTAGTCCGTCCTTTGGTGGTCTGTGAGCGTCCAAAGAGAGGGACTTTTCCCGGTCTCTGTCCTGGAGGTCTGAAATAACCTGTTTGCCCATTTTAGGGAGAGATGCTGGAGGTCATTAGTCCGTCCTTTGGTGGTCTGTGAGCCGCCAAAGAGAGGTGATTTTCCCGGTCTCTGTCCTGGAGGTCTGAAACAACCTGTTTGCCCACATTAGGGAGATATGCTGGAGGTCTTAACCCTTCTCTTGCGTTAGGTCATACCCCCCTTCCCATGCTATTTTCGGTCAAAATTGGCTGGTGTGTTTTGCACAGGGATATCTCTGGAACCCCTTATCCAATGTTGATGGTTGACATCTAATTTGAACAGTCAAAGCAAGTAGAATCAAGGGATGACAGACAGAATGACACCAGGGTTGAATTTCATATTATTTTTTGGCAGTAAGTTCAAAGATAGTGCTTATTTCACATTACTGTATATTATTAAAATGCTTGCCATGTAGGCTGTGTTTACTGGAGATGGAACTGCTTTAGTGAGTGTTGTAGCTGAGATTCTTCCCGTTCCAATGATGTATGGGATGTATTGATTTGATACAAGCAAGCCAGTGTTTCAGGTCATGGTCCGGACCCACCGGTGGGCCCATCGAGTTCAGCATTCACTGTGATGAATATAAAATAAGACACTGATACTGTTTTCCTCAATGAACATTTATTGAAAGAGAAATATACCATAACAGAACATGTGTGTGTGTGTGTGTGTGTGTGTGTGTGGTGTGTGTGTGTGTGTGTGTGTGTGTGTGTGTGTGTGTGTGTGTGTGTGTGTGTGTGTGTGTGTGTGTGTGTGTGTGTGTGTGTGTGTTCCTCAATCTCCTCTTCATCTGGTTCAAACAATTTGTCCAGAGCCCTTCGTACAGAAAATCGCCTAATCGGTCGCCTGCTCATTGTGTCAATGAGTCAAATGTGAGCAAGGCACAAATATAACAGCTTGAGAGACAGTAAGGGAGGCGCATTTAGCACGAGAAAGTGAGAGGTTTGTGTTTCTCGAGGGGCACAGAGCTCGCACCTGTGAGAAGGTATGATACATTGTATCATACAGCGCGAGAAAGGGAGAGGTGTGTTGTGTGTGTGTGTGTGTGTGTGTGTGTGTGTGTGTGTGTGTGTGCGTGTGTGTGTGCGTGCGTGTGTGCGTGTGTGTGCTCACGTGTGTTCACATGTGTTCACGTGTGTTCACGTGTGTTCACATGTGTTCACATGTGTTCACGTGTGTTCACGCACATAGTTGGCAATGCAAAATTGTGGAATGTCACCTCAGGCTCCTCCCCCTCAGGGGCTTCTATCTCAGGGGCCTCTCCCTCAGGGACCTCTCCCTCAGGTGCCGCTTCCTGGTCTGTTGTAGCCTCATAGTCTGGATCGCTGTTGTCTTCCATTTCTGAGACATCTTCCTCTATCTCCTCTTCATCTGGTTCAATCTCCTCTTCATCTGGTTCAAACAATTTGTCCAGAGCCCTTCGTACAGAAAATCGCCTAATCGGTCGCCTGCTCATTGTGTCAATGAGTCAAATGTGAGCAAGGCACAAATATAACTGCTTGAGAGACAGTAAGGGAGGCGCATTTAGCACGAGAAAGTGAGAGGTTTGTGTTTCTCGAGGGGCACAGAGCTCGCACCTGTGAGAAGGTATGATACATTGTATCATACAGCGCGAGAAAGGGAGAGGTGTGTGTGTGTGTGTGTGTGTGTGTGTGTGTGTGTGTGTGTGTGTGTGTGTGTGTGTGTGTGTGTGTGTGTATAGATGTTTTCCATCTGCAGGATGAACATAATACACTCATACCGATTCATTTTCTATGGCGGTCAATTCTGACCGAAAACATCAAGGGTGTTTCACTGTTGAATAAATCACTCAAAATTCAATGCAAGTGGTGATCATCAAGTGTATATGTTCAGAGGCCTAGTGTGGAGGATAACATAAGGTATTGAGGCAATTGGATGAAAAACACAATATTTATGAGTAAAACAAAAGTCATTCGGTCACTTTTGACCCGAAACGCAAGAGAAGGGTTAAGTCCGTCCTTTGGTGGTCTGTGAGCCGCCAAATAGAGGTGATTTTCCCGTTCTCTCTCCTGGAGGTCTGAAATAAACTAAGTGAACATATTAGGGAGACGTGCTGGGGGTCATTAGCCCGTCCTTTGGTGGTCTGTGAGCCGCCAAAGAGAGGTGATTTTCCCGGTCTCTCTCCTGGAGGTCTGAAATAAACTAAGTGAACATATTAGGGAGACGTGCTGGGGGTCATTAGCCCGTCCTTTGGTGGTCTGTGAGCGTCCAAAGAGAGGGACTTTTCCCGGTCTCTGTCCTGGAGGTCTGAAATAAACTAAGTGCACATGTTAGGGACAAATGCTGGAGGTCATTAGTTCGTCCTTTGGGGCTCTGTGAGCCGCCAAATAGAGGTGCAATTACCCGGTCTCTCTCCTGGAGGTCTGAAATAACCTAAGTGCCCATGTTATGGAGACATGCTGGAGGTCATTAGTCCGTCCTTTGATGCACTATTCCCCGCCTTTCAAACGCTTATTCCTGGGTGGAAGAGCCAGGTGCTGCATAGCATGCTCTCTGGGTAAACTCTGCCTCTATTTCCAACACTTTTCCCGCCTTTCAAACCTTTTTCCTGGGTTGAAAAGTGCTGTGATGCCGGCTTATTTTAGGTGCACTCTGGGGCAGAGATAAGGGTAAAATTAGGTCTGTCACTTTGGATAACAGCACCACTAATGTACATCTCCCGAGAGTGGACGTCCATTAATTGTAAGGCCTCTAATATGAGTAAGGTCCCCACTGGAACCTTAATTGTAATTGGTGAGAGGTATGTTTCCCTCAATGGCCTTTGTGCTCTGGCACCTAAAATGTCGAAAATCCAAGCCTGGCAGACGCATATTCATGACGTCCGCTGGCCCATCATAAATACGTCGATAGTGTAAGTGCAGTCGGATTCTCAAAGCACTGCAGTCTCTTCTCCTAAATCCTTTTGAATTCTCCTATCCACTATTCATTATATATAGAAATTGTATTTATTGGGATAAACCCCTTGAGATGCACCATCTCGTTTTCAAGGGGGTCCCGACAATAGCAACAACTTACAGACATACATAAGCAAAAAGACAAAAAGCAAAACATGACACACAAGACAAACCACGTACAGTCTGTTAAATAACATTCAAATAATACATACAATCATTACAATCATTACAATTTGCGAGACAGTCGAGGAAATCAGTTTCATCAATATGAGTTTCATCAATAACAAGTGCAGAGCAGTTGAAAGTGAGATGATAATGCATGTTTAAACATACCCAATGATGCAAGAGATCTAATAGCAGCAGGTAAAGTATTCCAGTCTGTTGGGGCTTTGAACATGAACGCTCTTCTGACAATCGATTTTTTGCAGAGGAGATAGAGAAATAAATCTGGACAGAGTGTCTAACTTGATGATTTGGCGAGTAGGGTACAAAATACTGCTTTAAATAAGGGGGATAGTTAAGATAAATGCATTTAAATATCAGCTGAAGCCAATGCGTGTCTTCTACATTTAATGAAGGCCATTTAAGTTGGTTATACATTGTGCAGTGATGTGTACGAAAAGGACAACCAAGAACAAATCTGCACAGTCTATTGTACGCTATGTTGAGTGGAGCAAGATCTGATTTATGTGCATTTTGGTAGACAACATCACAATAGTCCATAATCGGAAGAATAAGTTGAGAAGCAATTCTCTTTCGGACACTGAGCGTAAAACAATTGCGAGAGCGGTGTAAGACACCGATTCAGTAATTGACTTTTTGTATTACATGCTTTATATGTAGTTTAAATGAAAGTTCAGAGTCTAGCCATACACCAAGATATTTAAAGCTATCAACTTTATGCAGAGAAGTGCCATCCTTACATTTTATTACTGCATTAGGTTTGGATTTGAGCCTCTGCCTGGTACCAAAGACCATGGTGTAAGCTTTTGTTTTGTTGAGCAGTAGTTTATTGTGTCATAGGCAGTCCTGTAAGATATTAAAATCCGATTGAAGAGAGATCTGAATTTGTGAAACCCTGAAACGGTGTGACAAAGCTCTACCATCCCCCCTCTGTTAACAAGAGATAGTAGCCTATGTTGCGGACTCTTTGTTTAAAACTAATTGCCCATCGGAATGTGTGGAGGAAGTCTCCCATGGGGGGGGAAACTTCTGACTTTTGTCACATTCCAATGGACTATCGGAATGACATGCAGGGCAGCGTTGCGGGTCTGAAAGGGTCTCTGGAAATATCAAACATTTAATTAAAGTTTTAAAAACAGTGACAGGTTAAAATCCTAGGTGGAAGAAGTATTCCGATTATTTACCAAGGTAAAAAGACGTGTTAGAAGCAAATGTCCTGCATTCAAAATTGTCAATAGCCAAGTGAAAAGTATTATCACCAAGTAAAGTGAACAAGTAAAATGAATCATTATGTTATTAGTATTAAATACATATAATTTGTACAACTTATATTTAGAAATACTCCGTTGTAATTATTGATGCATAAATGTGTTCATCCATTCAATGTGGCATCTGCTATAATGGGTTAATGTTAATGTGCTATAATGATATTACTTAATAATACAACACATTACTGTATAATACGTGATAATGTATGAGTTGATTTACTTCGATCTACTGTACTGTGTACACCACAACAATATTACAAAAAATATACTGCATATTAAAGCAAACTATTGTAAAGGTAAAAGTATGAGCATAAAAAATAAAGAAGTGTAAACATTTACATTATTATTATGATTATTTAATATATAAAGACTATATATTATTGAATTACAATTAAGATAATAAGATTAGCTATACTTTATTTGAGCGGCTATGGCTATGTGGATAGAGTGCTGGACTTTAAATCAGGGGGTAGCAAGTTCGAGTCCCACTGCAGTCAGCAGGTCGTTGTGTCCCTGAGACACTTCCCCAAAGTGCTCCTGTGGGGATTGTCCTCAGTACTGAATGTATGTAAGTTGCTTTGGATAAAAGCGTCTAACAAATGACGTGTAATGTAATTTGATCTAAAATATTGATGTTTTTTCGTTATAGTAGCCTGTGAAAACCATAACAAATAAGTGATTAAATGCTACAGTATTCAGCAAACACAACTGCAGAGCTGCAAACATTGCAAACAGACTAAGGTCTGCAGCACCCAGTTGTCTTTGTGTATTTGTGAATGAAGCGCCATCTCATGGTTAAATCCTGTAATTGAACAAATGGGGAAATTTGGCAACGCCCTCTAGCAATTTGGCAACGCCCCCAGCCACTGGGATCCGCTGGAGTTTTTGGTTGGAATCCGCTGGGTGGAGTCCTATCTGGAGTGCTATCTGGAGTGCTATCTGGAGTCCTATCTGGAGTGCTACATCTGTAGCTAGCGCCTCACAGCAAACTTTAAAGGTCGTTTTCTCAAAATGAGTTTTTTTTCCTCTTCTGAGTCCGAAATGTCCACTTCAGTAGCACGTACATACACCAAACCTTCCAGTTATATTCCTATCAATATTCTGAAGGTTTTCAAAGAAGGGTTTGTTTATATATCATTCATAGCCTGAATTATATTACATTTTATACCTAAAAACATGGCGAAAATTGATATTTTAGTGCTGTTGACAGTATTTTCTGATTTATGGAGTGATAAAAAGAGATATCCAAAATCCCTTCTGTAAAAACTTTAGATTCTAATATGATTACAAAATGAAACAAGAATGTTGAACCTGGCTTTATCCAATGTTCAGAATTGTGTTCCTGAAAGTATTAAAATATGCGCATATTTAATGAGGTTATGGCTCATTTGCATGGGGGGGGGTATGGTGCCCCTACAAGTGGAATCAAATTATGTGGGAAACAGTGGATAATAATAATACAAAATAATAATAATTATTTTATTTTATTTTTATTTTGAATCATCTCGCGACCCCCACTTTGGGAACCCCTGCTGTAGAAGATCACAGTAACCAAAAAAGAGAGAACCAACCGAAAAACCCCATTTCTAGAATAGCTAAAATATCTAAAATATCTTAAATAAACCAACATCTTTTTCTTAATATACATAAAAATAGACAAAAGTAAGGTAATAATCATAATTGTTATTGTGGCGGCTCAATTCCCAGTCCAGTTTGAGTCGCCGAGAGGCTAAGCTTGGCTATAGGCTGTGGCGCGTTTTCAAAGAGAAAGTCCACACCGAAGTAATATTGTCTGACAATATTTAATAAACAAAACGAACGACAAACTATAGGGACAAAAACGGTCAACAGAAAAAATAGGCTTGTTTGAGATGAGCTGCGGCTCGCCTCGAAAGTCGACGAGAATAGCCGATTGCAGCCGGGGAGGTCTCAAAAAGCTCGCCTGAAGTCGGACAGCTCGGAGTCGGCTTGACTCGGTTTGCAATGGCGGAAATTGCGTTGGCGTTCTTCGTTGCAGATGAAGTGGATGCAATAGAAATCCCACAATTATTATATCACTACAAATGAATGACTCAAGTGTCTGTTCATCATAAAACTAATCAATACAAGGGGGGTTGAATCCTACATGTAAAAGACAGAACCACTACTTTTCAAAACTACTTCCGTCAGTGGTCTTGACCAGTTTGCATTTATAAAGAATGCACAAATGTGTTTAATCGTTAATGTCAGATATGTACCAAGTAAATACATTTGTTCCTGCTCAAGATTAGATTCAACTTTATTGATATTGCACAGATTACAGGAGACAACGAAATGCAGTTTAGCTTCTAACCAGGAGTGCAACAAGCAGTAAAGTGAAAAGTAATGTACACAATCTACAGAATAAAATATAGAATGAATTGAATGATGAATAAACAGTGAGGGTTTTTTATTTACCCAAAAGTCCACAGAAAACATCATAAATCAATAATTTCTAATAACTAGGCCTATAAAAGAGGTCAACAGAAAATACCTCAAAGAAACATGGCATCAACTTAACTGGTGTTAACTCAACAAACTGACCTGCTACAATGAAAAACCAAAGAACCTATATAGTGGCTTGGCCAAACCAAGTTGAAACCAAGGGATATTTAATAGTCACATCATACACAAAGGACACTGACAAAATCCAAATCCCCATTTAACATGGAAGCAGGTGGTTTGTCCCAATCTGTCCCAATTGGCTCCTTGCAGTATTTATGAGTCCTCAGCGCTCGGCCAAGCCCTTTGCTGAACCAGGAAGTAACCTCCCCCAATGGACATGGTAACTCAAGAGACAAAGAAAGTAATTAATACAAACAATTTTGTCAGTTAGTTTATGTAACCGTAGCCAAAGTTTGACAGTCCGGCGTCAGGCCGCTTAGTGAAAAAGCAAGTTAAGCTAACAGTACTCGGCTAGCTTAATAAAAATGTCTTACACATGTAAGGTTTGTAAGTTCAGTACATGGTCCATTCCTGCATGCATTTCGTTTGAAAAGGAATCTAACTTCGATACAACCAACGTTAATATCTAGGCTGTCTCCGATACCGAACTCCGGTGCTGATAAGGCTCCGGTGAACGGCCGTCCAATCTTTTTAGGACTAAACCCCCCAGAATCTACACGCAAGATCAACGTAATCTGTTTAGGGGGGCGTTTACAGCGTGGCCTCTAACACCAAACTACCCGTCGTATCCCTATTTTAGGCACTCCAGCCTCGGATGTCCGACCGCTAGGATAGCAAAACGGAGTGTATAGTGTAGTAGGTATAGTCAAATGTCCTAAAACAGCTGTCTAAAAGAGCCCAAGCCTCCAAGCCTCCAAGCCTTCAAGCCTCAAAAAGCCTAAAAAGCCCCCCTTTCTCTTCACACGTCATCTTTTATAGTCTCTTGCCTCCTCCCTCTCTGCCTCCTCCCTCTCTGCATCAGGTGGTCTCCCCTTTTCTATCTTTGAGGGAGAGGAGGTCACATATGTTCAACTTTTACTTAATGAACAATTAAAAATGTAAAGTTAAAATAAAACAAATAAAGACTTATAGTAATAATTGTTGGATTTTGGAGCACCACCCCCTGAGTGGTTGAAGGTTCAAGCCCGCTCCGCGCCGTTCGTTTGATGAGTGGTCTGCTATGAAAGGAAGGGCTCAGACACAGAGATATGAGATTTAACAATAAGCTGATTTAATGGTAGAAAACAACAGTACAATATAACGAAGTACTAATATAACGAAGTACTTCGGGCCTCCGCTCTTCCACCGTGCGCTGTACGTATCAGACAGTCAGACAGAACAGAGGCCCCGTTGGTACAGAATTCACAATATTTATGCACACAAATGAAGAGGAGTTCTGTGGGAGGAGTTGTGTCGGTTGCTCCTCCCTAGGTGTTCATCCATTGGTGGACTCACTCCTGGGCGAATCAGAGTGAGTCAGCCATAGCCGTGGGAAGTTTGGATCTCCTGCGCCGCCGATCAGTCCCAGGCCATCTTTTATGGCAGCCATAAAATAAACAATTCTGGGTTGAACGGGGGGTGAGGTACCAATCCTTATCTTCGTTTATCCTCAGCACCTGGCCGTACCACTCCGTATCCCAATCCTCCTCTCTGCCTAGACTCAATGTTGTCAGTTTTATTACCTTTCTCCTGCAACCCCCCCCCCTGTCCGGCCCATTAAAAACCCGGGGGGGCGACTGGATCCACTACATTCCTAAGTCACGCACACACAATTGAGCACAGCAAACAAAGGAAAATAATACCATCAGGAGAACATTTGGTCTAGTTTCATAAGCATACATTTTACACAGACGATATGTGGGGCCAAGGTTATAATTATACCTAACAGGTTATACAGGTTCCTTTATAATATGCAATTTTAACAAGAGGGAATATGAACATTTTTCATGAAAGCAGAACACATTGTCAATGTCATGTTTAGAATCAAGTTTTTTCTTTAAACGTTTCAATTTCAAATATACAAACTTTATACTTTAATTCATTAACAGAGACTTCATTTATTAACCTG
Organism: Dissostichus mawsoni; assembly: GCA_011823955.1. Taxonomy (NCBI): domain Eukaryota; kingdom Metazoa; phylum Chordata; class Actinopteri; order Perciformes; family Nototheniidae; genus Dissostichus; species Dissostichus mawsoni. Next base: position 412,005 of record JAAKFY010000117.1, read on the forward strand.
TTAAACCCCAAGCCTGTTTTCAGGTCTCAGGCTCGAAAATGACATTCCCAGAACAAATGACTATAACTTCACTTCTAAAAGGGGTAAATTAATAATCTTTTTTCTCAAAGTAATGACAAACCTGTGAGTTGGATGTAGAAGAGTCAGAATTAATATAGATGTTTTTTATTTTAAAGAAAATTCAGATTGAACATAGTAAAAAAAACATTACTTATAGTGAAAACCACCCTTGGATGATGGGATCGGAGACTAAAAGCTTTAGGAATCCAAAGTACAACATATAATAAGTACCCTGTATCAAGATTGATGCAAAACAAGTGACATTTGACCTTTTTAGAGAGGTTTAGCACAAAAAAAAACATTTGGGGGAAATGGGCGTATTTGCCGTTTCTCTGGAACCCATTGGTCGATTTTGATGATTGACATCTCTTTTGAACCGTTAGAGCCAATAGAATCGAAGGGGAATTTCCACATACACACACATGTTACCATTGAGAAGTGGGGGCTATGCGCTTGCAGTTTGCCCAAAGCAAAACCTATCATCCGCTCTGAAATCTGAAAACTTAAAACTAAGTTTATTGCTGATGGATTATCAGAAATCATTTCAAAGTGACACAGACACATTGGATGAACCTATGGATTAACCTTCAGCAGTGTTTTTATCGTTTTAATGCCATTGAAGACAACTTTTGATCAGACAACAACAAAGGTAAGACATATTGTCGTGTTGGCTACCTAATGCCACGTGTTGTGATGTCTGTTTTTGTTTATAATGTCGTGAGTTCTGATCATGGAGTGATGCTACTGATACCTATCGAATCTGTGTAATCTCACGATGCTAATCGATTGGTTGGATGTGCATTTACGATAAGTAATAAGGGTTTTATACCGTGAGTTCTGTGCTAACGGCGTTAGCATTTTTTCGCTCAGGGCTAATTCAGAGGCTCAGCGTTAGTCTTGTGTGATGGCCCCTAGGCCTTAGACTCAGGTCCCTGGTTAGCCACTCCCCAAATCAGGAGAGATTGCTGACACCTGATTTTGGTTGACTGCTCAGCTACAAGTATGGGTGCCTGAGCAGTCAGTCTCTCTCCTCTTGGGTTGCCTGGCTCTACTGGACCTTGGTTTGTTTGTTTTTTCTTCATATACTGATGCATGTTCACACACCCACACACTAAACACATGACTGATTAACTGACTTCATAGTTAATTTAGTTTCTTTAAATAAATGCACTTCAATTGGATGAATCATGTGTGGTCTCCTTCTTTTGTCCGTCCTTGAGCCAGGGCATGACATGGGGGCTCGTCTAAAGTCAAAAGTCAAATTTTGACATACATTTTGTTGGTATGAATTTTCTGTGCTAATTTAGGTTGGAGTATCACACATGGATTTAGTTGTTTGAGAGCTTTATAATAATCTAGTTTGGGACAGTTTTCTTTCAGGTAAATATGCTAAAATGTTTGGTGTGGCATGTGACTGGTGTTTTCCTCTGTGAGGCCTAGCAGCAGGTTCTAATAGAGAGTCTGTTGTCGGGGTTGGGTTGAGTGTGACAGAGAAAGTGGCTAGAGCAGTTGTCTCGGGATCACGTCCATGGTTTCTTGCGGGCTTCGCTGTGTATACAGTTGCCTTCCAGTACCACTGGGTTTCAGTGAATAAATACCCGCCACAAGTATCTGTACGAAAACTAGGTAAGAGTTTAGTCAGATAAGGGACATACTGTGATGAGTCAGTTGAGCATGGGGAGTCACCAGTTGTTGTTGCCACTAGTTGCATAGTGTAAAGGTTTGGTGTATGTTACCTCAATTTGGTTATCTAGGTTGCTAGATTGTTGTGTTTTGATATGGCTAACATTGTGGAAGATTTTGTTCAGTGTCCCTCGGATGAGTTGTTGGAGCAATGTACAAAGGAGCAGTTGGTGAAGATTGCTCATTATTACTCTGTTGATGTTGATTCCAAACAAACAAAGGAAACCCTGAAAAGTATTATAAAGGCTAATTTTCTAGACTGTGCGGTACTGATGGACAGGGGAGGTAAGAGCATTGTAACTAATTATGTGTCTGGCTTAACATTTGAACAACAGAAAGAATTGTTGATTTTGAGGTTAGAACAAATGAAACTGGATTTGGAACTTAAAAAAATTGGCTTTGATTAGGGCGGGTAAAAGGTCTGCATCGGCTTTGAATGAGGAACTTGTAAGTTCACGCTTTGATGTTGCAAGTAATTTACTGTTGTTGCCAAAGTTTAATGAAAATGATATAGACACTTTTTTTTGTCTGTTTGAGCGTGTTGCTGATTCAAGGGGCTGGCCTGAGGAGGACAGAACTTTAATGTTGCAGTGTTTGTTTACAGGTAAGCACAAGAAGCCTACTCCGCTTTATCTTCTGACGCCTGTAAAGATTATGATACGGTGAAATCGTCTGTTTTGAAGGCTTATGAGTTGGTGCCTGAAGCGTACCGCCAACGTTTTAGAGACTGGCGAAAGAGTGTTAACAAAACACATGTGGAATTTGCACGGGATTTGATCTTGCATTTCAAGCGCTGGTACTCTTCTTCTGGTGTAAAAACATTGGATCAGTTATGTGATTTAATCATTCTGGAGCAGTTGAAACAGTCTGTCCCTGAGAACATTGCAACATATATTAATGAACATGAAGTCACATGTCCTAGGGAGGCAGCAGTACTGGCTGATGAGTATGTGTTGACGCACAGGCGCATCTTTGGTGAGCGTTATGATAGGAATGAATCTCAGAAAGCAGGATCTTTGTCCCCAAAGTTTGCACAGCATCCTAATGGCACAAGCAATGCAAATGTGTGTCATTATTGCTAACCCTAACCCAAACCCACACTACCACAACACAAAAATGGACACCATGTGATCTTCCAACCACATGCACAAGTTACTGTGATGGATGCAGAAAACCAGCAACACAAGCTCACTTGACGAACCGGTATGAGCACACTAAACTACTCATTTGCTACAATTAAATACATGACAGCAACAACACACAAGTGACCACCAACAAGTGGACTGCAACAACCACAACACACATGGTCAACTGTAATAAAATACACACAAATGTTGCCTACTTACACCTAAGCAGCAACCCGAAATTGACCCAACTAATGTGGACTGCAGATACCACAAGTTACTGAACGTGCATTTATTATAGCTCCACAGAGTGGCCAAACAAAAAGTAGAGTCAAAAGATGCTGTGCAAAAACTGGGAAAACAAGCAGTAGTGAGGCACCCCAACCCTGCGCTGTTGATGGAGATGGCTAACTAACCTCGCTAGTCTTCAGTGGCTTGCCGAGCTCGAGGCGACTTTAAACGCTGAACTCAGTGCATCACGAAGACCAGAGATATAGCCTAAAGCAATACACTGAAGCGTACCCCCACTCAGGATTACCACCAAAAATAAGAAAGGCAAAACAAAAAAGTGGCAAGATCTTCAAACCTGCCCGGTGACTAACTAGTCAGGGTGCTCAACACTGAAATTGCAAGCCGGTGAAACAATTAAATGCCCAACTAAACAAACAGCAACAACTACACATTAACTCAAACTAAATCTCTCCACAAAGCAAACGGCCACTACATACAGACAAATGCTTACAAATTGACCTCACCTCATGGACATTCAATCCCGGACGAGCCCCATTTGTTAGACCTCACCCTTAAATGGCCCATGGGGCTAACAAAATTCCACCACTGACCCAAAAAGAACACGAAAGACACCTTTAAAATCATCAAATCCATAAGATTTATTATAACCAACACATCAAATGTTTAATTATCCATCCTAGGATGAGAGGCCTCTGGTGTGGGGACTGCTGTGTTTCTGCCTCTCATCCTATGGATTTGATGATTTTAAAGGTGTCTTTCGTGTTCTATTTGGGTCAGTGGTGGAATTTTGTTAGCCCCATGGGCCATTTAAGGGTGGGGCGTAACAATTGCCATCAACAGGGTCATTGGAAAAAGAAGGTCCTTTGCTAGAGGGGAAAAGCAACAATTTTCATGTGAAGTCAGTTGGTTTGGCTACAACTATCATAATCCCAAAGTTGGTAAACAGAAGTCTTGGCTCCATTGCAAATGCAGGGTAAGCCAATTGATATATCAGAGGTTGAGTCGGGTTATGCTTTGTTTATGTCTGACGGTTTTATAACTCTAGTTGGGAGTGACAAGTCAGGATTTTGAGGGACTCGGGAGCTTTGAATACTTTTGTGAGGGAGGCCATCTTGCCTTTTTCTCCATATTCAGACATGGGGGCGCTGTGTTCCAGTTAGAGGGATTGGTCTGCAAACCATTTCTCTGCCTGAGCATAAACTGTTTCTGTCCTGTGATTTGGTCCAGAGAGAAGTGGAGGTTGGTGTTCGCCAGAGTTGCCCGTGACTGGAGTGGACATCATTTGGGATATGACCTGAAGGTGGTAGTGTTTGGCCAGATCATGCAAGCCATTCAGGGTAACAAAAAAACATTGCAGGAAAGAGTTTTCAAGTTAGAGACGAGGACTGGTTTTGTCCTGATAAGTGTGGAAGGATGAACTTTGCTAGAAGAAGCTTGTTACAGATGTGGCAGGAAGAAAACCATGAGGGCACATATGATGAAAGCTGGAGGAACAGATAGTGGAAAACTCTGGCTGGGAAGAGCAGGGGTCTCTTCAGTGTAAATGATTGGAAGTGCAAAACATGTGGCAATGTCAATTGGGCTAGAAGGTCAGAGTGAGACATTTGTAACACACGGAAGTATGCAAAAGAGAGCTACAGTAACTCTTTGGGTAAGGTGGGGCAGGCAAAGGGAGCTTCGTCCCATTCTTCTTGAAGTTTGGGCTGTAGAGGCATTCCCTGTTTCGTCCACTAGGCAGCAGTAGTTGCTTTTCCTGGGGTTAGGCTGTAATGATTGCGGGTTTTGTGCAAATTTCGGTAGTCACCTCATGTACCTTTTTTCATAGTTCCTTCTTTGCCTTGTATCACTTTTGATAGGCTTATGATGCAGTTTTTATGTGCTCTTAAACGTGTTACTCGGATTTATGAATATAAAATGTTGTGTCTAATGTTCTTGTTTTGTTTCAGATCTGAGGTGATACCTCATTCTTAAGGGGGGAGGTGTGTGATGGCCCCTAGGCCTTAGACTCAGGTCCCTGGTTAGCCATCCCCCAAATCAGGAGAGATTGCTGACACCTGATTTGGATTGACTGCTCGGCTACAAGTATGGGTGCCTGAGCAGTCAGTCTCTCTCCTTTGGGTTGCCTGGCTCTACTGGACCTTGGTTTGTTTGTTTTTTTCTTCATATACTGATGCATGTTCACACCCACACACTAAACACATGACTGATTAACTGATTCATAGTTAATTTAGTTTCTTTAAATAAATGCACTTCAATTAGATGAATCATGTGTGGTCTCCTTCTTTTGTCCGTCCTTGAGCCAGGGCGTGACACTTGTGTTTTTTTTGCTAAAAATGGTTCATATCATCAGTTAGCTGAGTTTCTTCCGTTACATGGATATGAAACATTCATAGTTTATTAAATCTTAACAGAGACAATAAGGACAGCTTGTCTCTACGATTAGCTGGCCCAGGAAGTTGATTCGAATCTGTGTGTAGGTCGCCTGCATCCTGTGCCTCATTGTCTTCATACCCGCTGTAACCGCTCTCAAGGTGTCAAAAACCACAAGCGCTTCTCAGAATTGTGGCTGGAACTTTTACGCTTTTATTGCCCCATCTAGCATAGGTCAAAAGTTCAGAATGTTCTATTAGTTTCACATGCCTGGTTCATATGCTGAAACAACAAAGAAGGAAACATACATCCTTTTTATTTACAGCCAATTTAGCATCTTTTATCAATGGTAAGCTTAATAGAGGTAGGTGAGGTAAAGGTCAGGTCTGACACGGCTACTTCCAAGCAGAACTGTCAACAGGTTGTTTGTATTCAAAATGTTTTAAAATTTGTGTATTATCTAAGAATAGTGATAATGTATTTGCCAAACAGTGCCTTTTTGTGTCTCGTCAAATGTGTTAGTTATGTTTATGTATTATGTCTGTCATTTCATGTTTAGTCAGGTTTTCATGTTTATTCACGTCATGTCAGGTCTGTCTATTTATGTCCTTCATCTCTAGTTAAGTCCCCGTGTTTCATGTCGTGTCTCGTTTTCCATTTCCTTTCATTTTGTAATTACCTTGTCTCTCATTTCAGGCCCTGTTACTTCCTCCCTTTGTGTGTTTTCCCGCCATCGTCAGCGCCTGCCCCGCCCCTGATTGTTTCCACCTGTTCCCACTCACTCATGTTTAAATAGTCCTGTCTCCCCTGTCCTGTGTCAGTTCGTCTTGTTTGTTCATGTATGGTCGTGCCAAGCCTCAGCAAAGAGAGGATCGTTTACAGACTTGTCAGGTTTTGTTATTTTGTGTAGACTTAAAGAGCAACTTTTTTTTTTACTACATTTATGCTCAACCTTGCCTGAAAATTACAATTACAAATGTTAATGCAGGATTTGATATGTTTTACAAGACATAAGGGCAGGAATTCAGAGGAAAAGGAGCCGTTTTGAGCTCTGCTACTAAAAACTGCTTTTTTTTAACGTCATACGTCAAACGCGTCATATTACGTCACATGGGGGAGCAACTTTCTCGGACTCGTTCTCTGTCCAATCCGCGGTAGTAGTTTGTAGTTGGTTTGAGCGTTTGTGATTTAGTGAGCTGGTATTTTTTCGGTAATTTTACATTGCATTTCACCATTTGTAATCATGGTGAGCTGGAGTTCGTGCAGGTTGCACAAACTCCAGCCTGTCAGGACATCGAGTCCACAGAGCTTTCGTTCCTGGGTGCGTTGTGCATCCACCTCCCTGCAGCACTAAAGCTGTGGTGGCTGTACTGCTCCAGCCGTCTACTTTGTGTTTGTTTCCCCCTGTCTGTGTTGTTTGTGTGGGCGTGGTGGCTGTCACTCCTGGCTCCGGCTCAACCTCCACTCACCTGCTGCAATCAGCTGTGCCCTCCCCGACTACACACCTGCTTTCCATCAAGCCATTTACAACGGCATATCAACGGAGGCTCCACAACCTTTCTCCGCCAGATCGTCAAGTATCAGCCGTATCTCGCGTCTCCCCTCCGGTACACAGCACCGTAAGAGTAGTGTGGAGTTGCATTAGGTAACGTGAGATACGGCTGATACTTGCGCATTAGTTTCTGTTATGGATCAGTATCAACAGTCCTGCCAGTAACGTTACTATATTATCAATACTACTTTAGTTATAGCCTGATATATGATTGCTAACTTTACAATGTTTGTGTGACCGACGTTAGCTAACATTAACTGTAGCTAACGCCGGTCACTCACCAAGACAGCTGCTCTGTTCTCCACTGGTTCTCCACACACCAAAGCTCCATTTCTCTCCGATGGCCGTTATTTTTTCTAATCCTTGGCTGCTCCTGGTCTCTTGGACGCATAGCAGGCTCATAATTAGAATCATATGCATTCGAATATATATTTTCAACCTCTTCTGTGTCAAAACTAGCATTGTGAACCATGTTTTTCATACGTTAGACCGGCCGCTCTCCCCCATGTTACGTCACACGCGGGAGGTCACGTGCGGAGGCTTTTTTATGCGGAAGTGAAAATGTCTTACTAAAACGACGCCAGATGTCACTGTAGTGTATATTTCTGTATATTTTTTTGAAAATCTAGTGTATTCATAATTTTCCTACACATTTATTCAGTGGTGTCTCTAACCTGCAAGTTGCTCTTTAAGTTTTAAAGGAATCTGCATAACCTGTTAAATATAATTATAACCTTGGCCCAAACATACCTTAGGCGCCAATAGTCTGTGTAAAATGTATGCTTATGAAACCAGGGCAAAAAGGTCTCCTGATGGTATTATTTTGTTTGCTGTGCTCAATTGTGTGTGCGTTGACTTAGGAATGTAGTGGATCCAGTCGCCCCCCCGGGTTTTTAATGGGCCGGAGGGGGTTTGCAGGAGAAAGGTAATAAAACTGACACCATTGAGTCTATGCAGAGATTGTACTGAGAGAAAGATTGGGATACGGAGTGGTACGGCCAGGTGCTGAGGATAAACGAAGATAAGGATTGGTACCTCACCCCCCGTTCAACCCAGAATTGTTTTTTGTATGGTGCCATAAAAGATGGCCTGGTACTGATCGGCGCGCAGGAGATCCAAACTTCCCACTTATGGCTGACTCACTCTGATTCGCCCAGGAGTGAGTCCACCAATGGATGACACTAGGGAGGAGCAACCGACACAACTCCTCCCACAGAACTCCTCTCCATTTGTGTGCATAAATATTGTGAATTCTGTACCAACGGGGCCTCTGTTCGGTCTGACTGTCTGATACGTACAGCGCACGTGGAAGAGCGGAGGCCCGAAGTACTTCGTTATATTAGTACTTCGTTATGTTGTACTGTTGTTTCTACCATTAAATCAGTTTATTGTTAATCTCATATCTCTGTGTCTGAGCCCTTCCTTTCATAGCAGACCACTCATCAAACGAACAGCGCGGAGCGGGCTTGAACCTTCAACCACCCAGAGGGGTGCCCCAAAATCCAACAGTTTTTCTTAAGTTCTCTTTTGGCTTATTTTTTTCCTCCTTGTGAGTGTTTTTTTTGTTATTCCAGTACTTTCTCTGTTAAGAGGGATTTTCTGTTCATTGACATTAAAAAGAAAATTTTTGTTACATTCAAGACTGTGTCTCTGGGTCGTGCATTTGGGTTCTCCAGTTTTGTGTCGAGGTCGTGACACCTTTTCAACTACAGCACATCTCTAAAATGGCTTGCAGAAGAAACGGCTTCATATGTTTGGGTTGATTTGTTATCGCCACTGTTTTAAAAACGCAATCTCCATGTTTTTGGATATTAATATCCATTGTTTTATGGATGCAAATATTTAATAAGTGTAGGAATTGCAGCTGTTGGTCAGTTAAGCACAGTTTATAAGACATGGATATAATTGTACATGGAATATGCAATGGAAGACTACATTTGTGGTAGCCATGGTACGGTATGCTCACCCATTTAGAACAAGAAAATACATCTTCTTGATACCGTTCAACAATTAAGAATACATTGTTAAAATGTATTGTTTGCTCTCTCCCTGCAGTTATTGGTGAGCTTTAAAATTGTGTCAAGAATTTCTGGTAATCTGTAAATTACCAGCATGACATGAAGTATACTATAATAAATAAATTGTTTTACAGTTACAATACTGATACTGTAACTTACAATTATAGCATTAAAGTTTCTATTTTACAGTTTAAACACATTACCGTAACACAAATACAGTACTTGGAAGTTACTGTTGCTCATTTTACACTGTTACTGTAAATAAAAACGTGTTAATACTGTGATTACCTTCACAGTATTTAACTGGCAGCAATTGACAAGTTACTTACTGTAATTCATTTTACAGTAAGTAACTTGTCAATTGCTGCCAGTTACATACTGTGAATTTCACGGTACGTTTATTACAGTGTACAACTGCCAACAATGCTTCAAAGAGCATCTAGGTGGTACGGGATGTGTCCCTGGATAAATTGTACAGCTGATATAACACAACACGTTAGCTTTATTTCCTTTAACTGGTAGATTATGGATCTATAGTTGCTGATCGACAGCTGGAGCACAAACCACCAAATCCAAAAAAATAATTCAGATCCAGTCGTCATGACTCCCCGATCATTTCTTACAGTTTCTCATCAAGGGGGGGGTCTCCTGTCCCCGGTACAAACACTGCCTGAGGAAGGTTAGGCTATGTGTATTCATTTTGTCATTCACTTTTTTCGGACCACTTATTTATTTTGGTGACGATCCGACCTCCATGCTGCTGCTCTGGCTCAAACTGCATCCTCCATGCTGCTGCTCTGGCTCAGACTGCATCCTCCATGCTGCTGCTCTGGCTCAAACTGCATCCTCCATGCTGCTGCTCTGGCTCAAACTGCATCCTCCATGCTGCTGCTCTGGCTCAAACTGCATCCTCCATGCTGCTGCTCTGGCTCAAACTGCATCCTCCATGCTGCTGCTCTGGCTCAAACTGCATCCTCCATGCTGCTGCTCTGGCTCAAACTGCATCCTCCATGCTGCTGCTCTGGCTCAAACTGCATCCTCCATGCTGCTGCTCTGGCTCAGATTGCATCCTCCATGCTGCTGCTCTGGCTCAGACTGCATCCTCCATGCTGCTGCTCTGGCTCAAACTGCATCCTCCATGCTGCTGCTCTGGCTCAGACTGCATCCTCCATGCTGCTGCTCTGGCTCAAACTGCATCCTCCATGCTGCTGCTCTGGCTCAGACTGCATCCTCCATGCTGCTGCTCTGGCTCAAACTGCATCCTCCATGCTGCTGCTCTGGTTCAAACTGCATCCTCCATGCTGCTGCTCTGGTTCAAACTGCATCCTCCATGCTGCTGCTCTGGCTCAGACTGCATCCTCCATGCGGCTGCTCTGCTCAAACTGCATCCTCCATGCTGCTGCTCTGGCTCAGACTGCATCCTCCATGCTGCTGCTCTGGCTCAAACTGCATCCTCCATGCTGCTGCTCTGGCTCAGACTGCATCCTCCATGCTGTTGCTCTGGTTCAAACTGCATCCTCCATGCTGCTGCTCTGGCTCAGACTGCATCCTCCATGCTGCTGCTCTGGCTCAAACTGCATCCTCCATGCTGCTGCTCTGGCTCAGACTGCATCCTCCATGCTGCTGCTCTGGCTCAAACTGCATCCTCCATGCTGCTGCTCTGGCTCAGACTGCATCCTCCATGCTGCTGCTCTGGCTCAAACTGCATCCTCCATGCTGCTGCTCTGGCTCAGACTGCATCCTCCATGCTGCTGCTCTGGCTCAAACTGCATCCTCCATGCTGCTGCTCTGGTTCAAACTGCATCCTCCATGCTGCTGCTCTGGTTCAAACTGCATCCTCCATGCTGCTGCTCTGGCTCAGACTGCATCCTCCATGCGGCTGCTCTGGCTCAAACTGCATCCTCCATGCTGCTGCTCTGGCTCAGACTGCATCCTCCATGCTGCTGCTCTGGCTCAAACTGCATCCTCCATGCTGCTGCTCTGGCTCAGACTGCATCCTCCATGCTGTTGCTCTGGTTCAAACTGCATCCTCCATGCTGCTGCTCTGGCTCAGACTGCATCCTCCATGCTGCTGCTCTGGCTCAAACTGCATCCTCCATGCTGCTGCTCTGGCTCAGACTGCATCCTCCATGCTGCTGCTCTGGCTCAAACTGCATCTCCATGCTGCTGCTCTGGCTCAGACTGCATCCTCCATGCTGCTGCTCTGGCTCAAACTGCATCCTCCATGCTGCTGCTCTGGCTCAAACTGCATCCTCCATGCTGCTGCTCTGGTTCAGACTGCATCCTCCATGCTGCTACTCTGTTCAGACTGCATCCTCCATGCTGCTGCTCTGGCTCAGACTGCATCCTCCATGCTGCTGCTCTGGCTCAAACTGCATCCTCCATGCTGCTGCTCTGGCTCAGACTGCATCCTCCATGCTGCTGCTCTGGCTCAAACTGCATCCTCCATGCTGCTGCTCTGGCTCAAACTGCATCCTCCATGCTGCTGCTCTGGCTCAAACTGCATCCTCCATGCTGCTGCTCTGGCTCAAACTGCATCCTCCATGCTGCTGCTCTGGCTCAAACTGCATCCTCCATGCTGCTGCTCTGGCTCAAACTGCATCCTCCATGCTGCTGCTCTGGCTCAGATTGCATCCTCCATGCTGCTGCTCTGGCTCAGACTGCATCCTCCATGCTGCTGCTCTGGCTCAAACTGCATCCTCCATGCTGCTGCTCTGGCTCAGACTGCATCCTCCATGCTGCTGCTCTGGCTCAAACTGCATCCTCCATGCTGCTGCTCTGGCTCAGACTGCATCCTCCATGCTGCTGCTCTGGCTCAAACTGCATCCTCCATGCTGCTGCTCTGGTTCAAACTGCATCCTCCATGCTGCTGCTCTGGTTCAAACTGCATCCTCCATGCTGCTGCTCTGGCTCAGACTGCATCCTCCATGCGGCTGCTCTGGCTCAAACTGCATCCTCCATGCTGCTGCTCTGGCTCAGACTGCATCCTCCATGCTGCTGCTCTGGCTCAAACTGCATCCTCCATGCTGCTGCTCTGGCTCAGACTGCATCCTCCATGCTGTTGCTCTGGTTCAAACTGCATCCTCCATGCTGCTGCTCTGGCTCAGACTGCATCCTCCATGCTGCTGCTCTGGCTCAAACTGCATCCTCCATGCTGCTGCTCTGGCTCAGACTGCATCCTCCATGCGGCTGCTCTGGCTCAAACTGCATCCTCCATGCTGCTGCTCTGGCTCAAACTGCATCCTCCATGCTGCTGCTCTGGCTCAGACTGCATCCTCCATGCTGCTGCTCTGGCTCAGACTGCATCCTCCATGCTGCTGCTCTGGCTCAGACTGCATCCTCCATGCTGCTGCTCTGGTTCAAACTGCATCCTCCATGCTGCTGCTCTGGCTCAAACTGCATCCTCCATGCTGCTGCTCTGGCTCAGACTGCATCCTCCATGCTGCTGCTCTGGCTCAAACTGCATCCTCCATGCTGCTGCTCTGGCTCAGACTGCATCCTCCATGCTGCTGCTCTGGCTCAAACTGCATCCTCCATGCTGCTGCTCTGGCTCAGACTGCATCCTCCATGCTGCTGCTCTGGCTCAAACTGCATCCTCCATGCTGCTGCTCTGGTTCAAACTGCATCCTCCATGCTGCTGCTCTGGCTCAGACTGCATCCTCCATGCGGCTGCTCTGGCTCAAACTGCATCCTCCATGCTGCTGCTCTGGCTCAGACTGCATCCTCCATGCTGCTGCTCTGGCTCAAACTGCATCCTCCATGCTGCTGCTCTGGCTCAGACTGCATCCTCCATGCTGTTGCTCTGGTTCAAACTGCATCCTCCATGCTGCTGCTCTGGCTCAGACTGCATCCTCCATGCTGCTGCTCTGGCTCAAACTGCATCCTCCATGCTGCTGCTCTGGCTCAGACTGCATCCTCCATGCTGCTGCTCTGGCTCAAACTGCATCCTCCATGCTGCTGCTCTGGCTCAGACTGCATCCTCCATGCTGCTGCTCTGGCTCAAACTGCATCCTCCATGCTGCTGCTCTGGCTCAAACTGCATCCTCCATGCTGCTGCTCTGGTTCAGACTGCATCCTCCATGCTGCTACTCTGGTTCAGACTGCATCCTCCATGCTGCTGCTCTGGCTCAGACTGCATCCTCCATGCTGCTGCTCTGGCTCAAACTGCATCCTCCATGCTGCTGCTCTGGCTCAGACTGCATCCTCCATGCTGCTGCTCTGGCTCAAACTGCATCCTCCATGCTGCTGCTCGGCTCAGACTGCATCCTCCATGCTGCTGCTCTGGCTCAAACTGCATCCTCCATGCTGCTGCTCTGGCTCAGACTGCATCCTCCATGCTGCTGCTCTGGCTCAAACTGCATCCTCCATGCTGCTGCTCTGGCTCAGACTGCATCCTCCATGCTGCTGCTCTGGCTCAAACTGCATCCTCCATGCTGCTGCTCTGGCTCAGACTGCATCCTCCATGCTGCTGCTCTGGCTCAGACTGCATCCTCCATGCTGCTGCTCTGGCTCAAACTGCATCCTCCATGCTGCTGCTCTGGTTCAAACTGCATCCTCCATGCTGCTGCTCTGGTTCAAACTGCATCCTCCATGCTGCTGCTCTGGCTCAGACTGCATCCTCCATGCGGCTGCTCTGGCTCAAACTGCATCCTCCATGCTGCTGCTCTGGTTCAGACTGCATCCTCCATGCTGCTACTCTGGTTCAGACTGCATCCTCCATGCTGCTGCTCTGGCTCAGACTGCATCCTCCATGCTGCTGCTCTGGCTCAAACTGCATCCTCCATGCTGCTGCTCTGGCTCAGACTGCATCCTCCATGCTGCTGCTCTGGCTCAAACTGCATCCTCCATGCTGCTGCTCTGGCTCAAACTGCATCCTCCATGCTGCTGCTCTGGCTCAAACTGCATCCTCCATGCTGCTGCTGGCTCAAACTGCATCCTCCATGCTGCTGCTCTGGTTCAAACTGCATCCTCCATGCTGCTGCTCTGGTTCAAACTGCATCCTCCATGCTGCTACTCTGGCTCAAACTGCATCCTCCATGCTGCTGCTCTGGTTCAAACTGCATCCTCCATGCTGCTGCTCTGGTTCAGACTGCATCCTCCATGCTGCTACTCTGGTTCAAACTGCATCCTCCATGCTGCTGCTCTGGTTCAAACTGCACTCCATGCTGCTGCTCTGGCTCAAACTGCATCCTCCATGCTGCTGCTCTGGCTCAAACTGCATCCTCCATGCTGCTGCTCTGGCTCAAACTGCATCCTCCATGCTGCTGCTCTGGCTCAGACTGCATCCTCCATGCTGCTGCTCTGGCTCAAACTGCATCCTCCATGCTGCTGCTCTGGCTCAGACTGCATCCTCCATGCTGCTGCTCTGGCTCAAACTGCATCCTCAATGCTGCTGCTCTGGCTACTCTGGTTCAGACTGCATCCTCCATGCTGCTACTCTGGTTCAAACTGCATCCTCCATGCTGCTACTCTGGTTCAGACTGCATCCACCATGCTGCTACTCTGGTTCAGACTGCATCCACCATGCTGCTACTCTGGTTCAGACTGCATCCTCCATGCTGCTACTCTGGCTCAAACTGCATCCTCCATGCTGCTACTCTGGCTCAAACTGCATCCTCCATGCTGCTACTCTGGTTCAAACTGCATCCTCCATGCAGCTACTCTGGTTCAAACTGCATCCTCCATGCTGCTACTCTGGCTCAAACTGCATCCTCCATGCTGCTACTCTGGTTCAGACTGCATCCTCCATGCTGCTACTCTGGTTCAAAACTGCATCCACCATGCTGCTACTTTGGTTCAGACTGCATCCTCCATGCTGCTACTCTGGCTCAAACTGCATCCTCCATGCTGCTACTCTGGCTCAAACTGCATCCTCCATGCTGCTGCTCTGCTTCAAACTGCATCCTCCATGCTGCTGCTCTGGTTCAGACTGCATCCTCCATGCTGCTACTCTGGTTCAGACTGCATCCTCCATGCTGCTGCTCTGGTTCAGACTGCATCCTCCATGCTGCTACTCTGGTTCAAACTGCATCCTCCATGCTGCTGCTCTGGTTCAAACTGCATCCTCCATGCTGCTGCTCTGGTTCAGACTGCATCCTCCATGCTGCTACTCTGGTTCAGACTGCATCCTCCATGCTGCTACTCTGGTTCAGACTGCATCCTCCATGCTGCTACTCTGGTTCGGACTGCATCCTCCATGCTGCTACTCTGGTTCAGACTGCATCCTCCATGCTTCTACTCTGGTTCAGACTGCATCCTCCATGCTGCTGCTCTGGTTCAAACTGCATCCTCCATGCTGCTGCTCTGGTTCAAACTGCATCCTCCATGCTGCTGCTCTGGTTCAGACTGCATCCTCCATGCTGCTGCTCTGGTTCAAACTGCATCCTCCATGCTGCTGCTCTGGTTCAAACTGCATCCTCCATGCTGCTGCTCTGGTTCAAACTGCATCCTCCATGCTGCTGCTCTGGTTCAGACTGCATCCTCCATGCTGCTACTCTGGCTCAGACTGCATCCTCCATGCTGCTACTCTGGCTCAGACTGCATCCTCCATGCTGCTACTCTGGCTCAGACTGCATCCTCCATGCTGCTACTCTGGTTCAAACTGCATCCTCCATGCTGCTACTCTGGTTCAGACTGCATCCTCCATGCTGCTACTCTGGCTCAGACTGCATCCTCCATGCTGCTACTCTGGTTCAAACTGCATCCTCCATGCTGCTACTCTGGCTCAGACTGCATCCTCCATGCTGCTACTCTGGTTCAAACTGCATCCTCCATGCTGCTACTCTGGTTCAAACTGCATCCCTCTGCTGCTACTCTTTGGTTCAGACTGCATCCTCCATGCTGCTACTCTGGTTCAGACTGCATCCTCCATGCTGCTACTCTGGTTCAGACTGCATCCTCCATGCTGCTACTCTGGTTCAGACTGCATCCTCCATGCTGCTACTCTGGTTCAAACTGCATCCTCCATGCTATTTATAGGCAGATATGGGCGTTAGGTGAAGCCCGCAAAAGCAGCGCCGCATTTCGAGTTGATTGTGATTTATAAAAGGGAAACCGGCGTAAGATGTGCCGTACGCAAGTCCTGCGCCGGTACGCTGTGTTTTATGAATCGGAAAATGTCTGTGCGTATTTATTTGCTTTGTCCTACGTAAGCAACCTTCCCACGCCAATCCTACGCAAGGCTTTATAAATGAGGCCCCTGAACTCCATGGGAAAATGGTTGAAATGTGATATTCCCTCTTCGCCAAGACTGTCTCCTTGGAGACAGGACGGTGACTCCACATCTGAATAAATGTGCATTTAGAGTGTTAAAGACTGGCCTAATAACGTGTGCGCAGATCATTTTAAGATGTTGGAAGGATCCCCAAACTCCTACACTGAATATGTGGAGGGTTCAAATGATGGAGACTGCTGCATATGAAAAGATGCTGGGAAGGTTGAATGTTCAAAGTGGCATGGCTAATGAACAATGGGATAGTTTCAGTAGATACATGTCTGGGAAGGTGGAACCGTGTGAAGACAGTAATAAGTGGATGTGGGACACTCACAATATCATGCACTAATGTTCGCTGCTATGACTGGATGTTTTACTTTGATTTATGGATACTTGTCAATGCCTGATTTTACCTGCCTGTTTTTCTGTTTTATTTTTATTATTTCTTTGGTACTGTTTGTTTTTTCTCTGAGTCTGTATATGATGTTGGATGTTTGTGCTTAAAATCCAATACAAATTTGAATTACAAAAAACAAAACAATAGGATTACCTTTTCCTTTCGCCATCATTCATTTGTAACTCCAAGTGTACGTGTTCCTGCAGAGCTTCCGGAGCACGTGGAGACCCGAAACCAGCGTCGGATGGCTCGAGTGCCGGCAAACAAACACATAGACATCCGCAAGAAGCTTCTGAAGATCGATATTGAGCGCATTTTAAAAATGTGGCATACCGTGAACAAATTTAGTTTATTCCAACTGGACGTTGGGGGAGTCTCTGCCCGGATTCTGAGGGCGCTAGCTGCTCTGGGGCCAAAACCGCGGCGAAAAGATGCGTGATTCAATAAGTGTGGTGCAATTACTCACTCGAGAGCTTCCAAATTACAGCTAGTCTTTCTACACCCCACAAGGAGTTTGTGTACCACACAAGAAATGTGCTTTATTTTGAATGGGCAGTGAATTCGAAGTGTACAGATTGTCCATCCTGGGACACTTATACAATAATACATCATTTTGAGCAGGTTAACATACTTCCCCTTGTGCCCTGTCTTTCATATTTACAAACAATTATTCATAAGTGGGATGAGGTGTCAGGAACACATTTGCAGCCTCCTAGACTTAAGGCCTTGGACATTTTAAACACTCAAGGTATTTCAAATGGACACGGCCGTATCTCCATGATGCATTGACACAGGAAGCTGATACTCGAACATGTTGGTCCCTGGAACACCAGAAATATGCCATTTAAGTTTCAGACACCTGTGATGAAGCACCAGCGAGAAATCACCCTGTACATTTAAAATACCAGAGTTCCTGCAGTTATGTATTTGACGTGTACTGTACACTTCAGTTACATGACTGCAGGAACTCTGGTATGCAAAGTGGACAGGTTGCGAGAATGGCTTTTTGAGTCTAAGAGACCAAGTTCCAGTGGTATTTGAAATGTACAAGGTCATATTTCAAAGATGCCAGGGGCTTCATGCACATCACTTTGAATTAGTCATGATTTTTTTGACCTGTTTTTCAGGAAAAGTCAAGTATTCAGAGATGAGTTGGAAAAGGTAAAACAATCAAAAGTTCTCCAATAATCTCCGAAATCGACACACTGGCCCATTGCAATGTTGAAATATGGCCCTGTCCACTTCAGATACATAACTGCAGGATCTGGAGTATGTAAAGTGTACACATGCATGAACAGTTTAGGGGGATTCATATTTAATGATACTAATGAGGCCGGAGCTTATTCGCCAAACTATGCTGCTGTTAACAAACCGTTAATGAGTTGTCTGAATAACAATTTTTCTCTGTCAAATAAAATGGTATACTTAGACTCAGTCAAACTTAGCACTTTATTTATTAATAGCACATGTACTTTTATATAACTCGAAGAATTTGGAACCATTGCTTGATTTCAGGAAACAAAGAAACTGGTTAAAAAATTAAAAAACAATAACAGAAAGAGAGCATGTGATCGAGATAAAAGGAGATATTTACATACTGTTTGATGATGGTATAATAATATTAATAATAATTCATTACATTTTATTAGATCGATTTTCCAAGTGCTCAAAGCGCTTTACATTACACATTACACATATTGGACATGTAACCGTGAATACTGTGGACAATACCCACAGGAGCAAAGTATAAGATGCTATGAAGATCTAAGGAGCCTTTGATCCCCAAAGTGATTTACAGAACCTCCGTGTTCTTCACAGACCCCAGAGGAACGCATCATACTGCTGGTAAGTACGGTAAGAACTGTCTGCTCTCTCCCACCTGTGTCTCTCCTTGCCGGTCACCTATAACCCTATTTCATACACCTTTATCCAGCTAATCACCGCCACCTAGTGTTCAAATAGTTTAACGTAATAAATCTAAAGAACATAATATAACATGCCAACTAGGGGTGGGAATCACCGGGCTCCCACGATACGATACTATCGCGATACTTAAGCCACGATACGATAGTATTGCGATTCTACGATATGCTAAGTATTGCGATACGATATATTGCGATATTGCAGATCACATGGGTCATGTCCATGTCCGTCTTCCCTTCCTGGTTAAAACATGTATTTGCAATATGAATAGTTAATGTAAATAACCCAATGTATGTTCTTTGAACCTGAAAAGGAGTTGTTTTGTTACTTTCATTGCAATCGTATTCATGTCTTAACTTCCTGTTTATTTAGACATGCTTTTATCTTGAGGCGACTTTGCGCTATTAGCAGGAAGTTACTGCTCCCAAAGCAAAAACTGGACGGAGAAAAAGTACGGAGATAAAGTACAGATTTTAACGGAGATATCAACATTTAAATACGGAGATTTCAAAATAAAGTTTACATTTAAGTGTTAGCAAGAGGCTCAAGGTTAGTGTGATATAAACATGTGCTTTGTGTCTTAATTTAGATACTGTATTATAACTTTGCTAACTATTTGAAGTTCACTTGTTGAATGGTATTCTAAAGTGATGCTCACATGGACGAAACTTACATGTGTTTGTTGTTTTGTGTCTTAGCTCTCACGTTGGAGTTTTCAGTAAATTAGAAACCATCAGTCAAGTGTACGACCGTCTTTCGGAAGGATATGCTACAGTTTATATCATAAAATATCGGTACTTGGCGTCCGTGTATCGATACAATATCGCCACGCAAAGTATCGCGATACTATGCTGTATTGATTATTTCCCCCACCCCTAATGCCAACAGTAAACATAAATGGCTCCAACAATGTTAATATTATTTAAAATGATCAGTGGAGGAATGAAGTGAGAATAACTGGCAGGTCTATGTTGGAGCCCAAAGTAACAGCAAAGTCTCAGATGAAGGAAGTCCCTCAGGTCTTCAGTTCTGGGCCTTGTTACTGTGAGTGAAATGGTATTTATTTATTTTCTAATGACTTGGAGTCTTCAGATTCGCTCCAGGTCTTTACAGATGCAGATTGTTTTCGGGGAATTTTACAACAATGAGGCGTGTGGCGCAGTGGATAGAGCCTTGGTGTTGGGATCAGGGGAGCTCAGGTTCAAACCCCACTGCAGTCAGCATTGAGTATGTGAGTTGCTTTGGATAAAAGCGTCTAACATGTAATGTTTCCAAGTGTCTGCGACCTGAGATTCAGTCCATCAAGAACAATTCAAAGCTACTGCCCCCTTTAAAGCTTTATCCTTCTGTTTTCGCTCGCTAGCCATTGGGCAGCAAATGGTCCAGGAAACAATTACAGCATTCAACGACAACGCTACTGCAGTAGATATCATCGTCCTTCAGGTAATGGCTCACTGTGGATGTTCCAGAACTACACACAGCCGTCTCAGATCTCCAGCTTCAGGCTCTCAGTCCAAGCAGTTTTGGGGGAAAGTGATTTAGAATCTAAAAATTCTTCAAACTATTTATAGCTTTTAGGAGACACAACGATGCCCAAAGTGATTCTCTAAACAGCAACGCCTTAGAGTTTCTAACCTCTACAAACCATGATGAGGTTAACCTGAAGGTGCTGGAGACCCAGGCCTGGCCGGAGGTCTCTGAGAACAAAAGATGGACTCCTCTCAGGTAAAGTTCAACTCTTTATTAAAGATCAAGCAAAGCATCTCTTAAAGGCACAGAGTCTGATAGAATCAGAAAGAAACAACAAAACCCGTCAGAAAGGCAAACATGTCCTTTTAGTAATAACTATGAAAGAAAGCAGAGCTGTCTATATATTAACTTGTGTACAAGTATTATTATTTATTGCATACATCCACTGACATCATGTTCTTATCTGGTCTGACTGGAAAATACCCGCTGCTTTCTCTCTGCAGATCATTTACACATGGATCAAATAAAGACAGAGGCCATCAAGAAAGGAATATAAGAATCATAAATCAATAATTGTGAGTATGTAGAAGTACTTGACATTTAAGAGTAAAGAATAAGAAGATTGTAAAACATGAAATGATTATAGGATGTGAACATTAACAAACAAAATTAGGGGGGGGGGTGGTCTCCCTCTCTAGAAGAAGAATAAGCCTCTTTAAAAAACCCTGGGACCTGCTGCCTTCATTTCAGAGAGAAGCAGCGCGTGTTGTGATGATGGTCAGGGGTCTTTCAAAGGTTCTACTGTTTCTTTTCTCTTCATTACTGTACATCATGGCTGCTGCTACTCCTTCTACTAGCACTGCTGCTGCTGCTCCTCCTCCTAATACTCTTCTTGCTACTTATTTTGCTCCTGCAACTGCAATGATCTTTGCTCCTGTTGCTGCTCCTCCACTTCTCCTGATGCCCCAGATCCTACTACCACTGCTGCTCTTCCTACAGCTCTTGCTGCTACTGCTGCTGCTGCTGCTGCTGCTGCTACTGCTGCTGCTACTGCTACTGTTGCTGCTACTCCGATCCCTGTTCCGATCCCTGCTGCTGCACCTACTGATGTTGCTATTACTGCTGCTACAGCTGCTCTAAAACACACATACGGTTTCATTTTTCTTCATACGCCTTCTTTATCTCATCGCCATCACCTGAAGCAACTGACAGGATCCTTTCTTCTCTGAGGAAAGTCTCAGACATCCTGAACCACTCCTCGGTGTAGTGCTGTCCTCCATTAGCTGAGACCATCTCATCTATCTTAGACAGGAAGGTTCTGACCTGCTCTCTGATTCTTCTCCTGTTCTCAAACACACAGAATCTACCTCCACACATGGAGACCAGCTCAGAGACATGACTGTTGGACCGGATCAGATCATCAATGGACTGACCTCCTAACTGGTCCCCGTGAGTGAAGAGCACCATGGAGTACCTCAGAGCCTGGCCTCTGAGCAGCTGCTTCAGGTTCTCAAACAGAGCGATGTCTGCCGAGCTGATGCTGCCCAGCCTGAGCACCAGAACCAGGGCGTGCGGTCCTGGACTCACCTGCTTTATGGACTTCAGGATCTCTTCAAACAGCTGTTTAGGAGACACACTTCCAGCTGTGATTCCTGGACTGTCCACACAATGACCTGACGCCCCCCACCCCCGCAGAGCGACTGACCGACTCAGTGCTGACGGGGTTAAAGCCCAGTCCGACTGAAACTGATCCGACCCCAAGATGGTGTTCCCTGAGGAACTCTTCCCTCCTCCAGGAGGGCCGAGCAGCACTAGCCTCACCTCCTCCAACCGGACGGACTGCAGGACACCTGGAGACACAGAGACATTTAGCGTCTGTCCAAAGAGACTCTAGACCAGGGGTCTCCAACCTTTCTTCATCTGAGAGCTACTTTGAAAAAATGAAAGTGGCCAAGAGCTACTTGCATCACATTGCTTACATTTATTCACACAGCACTCATCAGTTGAATTAAGCTACTTTTGTACACGTGTGAAATTGCAATACCTAAAGCTTATCAAAAATCTTAACTTCACATCAAGGTCCAAGAAAACAACAATTTTTCACATATTATTACGGCCCACAGAGTAAGTACATCGCCTTAATCACCACCTTACAAGCATCTCATGGCACATGTATAAAATAAGTCCATATGTGGCACCCCTGGGATGTGTGACCACATTAATATAATTATTATTATTATTTAGAGTTAGAACATGGATTTATTTTGTACATCTGTTATTTTCATGTCATTAACGGGGTTGATAGATGCAGTGAGTAGTGAGGCGGAACGTTTGTGTTCGATTCAATGGTTCCGGGGTACCGATTAAAGCGACGGACGTTCCCGGGGTTTCCTCAGAAGTAATCTGGAAGGAAACCGAACACAACGTGTCCTCATTACTTCTGTTTCACCTGCACCATACAGGTTGGTAAACTGTGCATAAATCACAATGAGTCCCCCATAAGGTTTGCAAAGATAATATGTAATGGCCCGCTAACAGTTGAAGACTTTGTAGCGCTGTTTACATGTAAAGCTTAGCTTCCCCCGTGCGGCGCCATCTTGGGGATAACGTGGTCGGACACGGAGATGGTGCGAGTGAGATAGTGTGTCTAAAGGCTCCCGCCCACTGAATATTTCCACACGTGTAGTTATGAATGAAGTTATGAATAAATATGCACCTTATGAAAGGTGTAGTTTAGTTAGTGTTATACTGGATGTTTGTTCCACAAGTATGCTGTAGTGTTTGTAGCATTATGATTCTATGATTATGATGAGTTTAAATGCATTTTAGTGACCTGCAATGAATGGCAGAAGGGTAATAGCCGAAAGTACAGTTTCAAGGGATATTTAATACCGGTTTAATACTGTAAAACAAGATGTATGAAAGGTACAAAAGATTAGTGAATGTAAAGTTCAGCTTAAATGTGTGTTTGTCACAGAAGGGGTTTTGACAGTGGATGTGTGTTGATGGAGCTGTCAGGAAAGTGAATGATTAAGTAATACACTGAAATGCATAAGAAATTAAGATGTTTAAATAAGTTTGTGTAATAAAACTACCAGTAGAAGTAATCTGGAAGGAAACCGAACACAACGTCTCCTCATTACTTCTGTTTCACCTGCACCATACAGGTATCATCACTGTTACTGTGGTCCTCATATCGGGGACCCGTAACACATACACTCTTTTTCGCAGTTAGTGAGAGGACTGGCGCTGCATGGAGTCCACCATAGAGGGGTCTGCTGGACCCACTTAGGTTCACTCTAATAGAGTCATTTAAATGTTCATCAGTCGTCTTGTTCTGTATTTAGATTTCATTCATGTCAGAAAAAGCTGCTTCACAAAGGTCTGTCGAGCCAAATAAAGCAGAATGTTCAGTGCTGCTTGGTGATGTTCTTATAGTTTTCTGGGTCTACAAGGCTCCAGAAATGTTGTGAGTTTTGCTGAGACTTAAGCTGAACATGATTTTGGAGATTTATAACCTCCATCTCCACAGGATTGACACTGAACAGTGCAGCCATCTTTTTCTTCTTCTTCGTCTTGACATTAAATTATACACCATAATAAATCAGTTGTATAGGTCCTCCCTATATCTGTGTGTGAAATTGTTCCATCCTCAAAAACTAAAACTAATGCTTCTGTGTGCAATCTCGACCAGATAGAATTCACTGCTGATTCAGAAACCTGTGTAAGTTCTATTTTTGTTTCATTCATTCTACTCTGTATAATTGTTCTGTAGTTATTCTGGCTAAAAGTGTGTTTTGAAATCTCAGACAGCTAAAATACCTGTTTTTCAGGCGAAATCTGGGTAATTTTTTAATCCACTTCGAGCAATAAAATGACTAACAAAGCACTTATATAATATAAAGGACTGGCTTATCTAAAGCCAGTTGAGTAGCACTTGAAATGTTTTGGCTCTATGAAACCTGATGTTCTTTATGATTCTGTTTTCTTCTAGTTTGTATCTTGTTGGTCGAATGCACTTATTGTAAGTCTCTTTGGATAAAAGCCTCGCTAAATGAAATGTAAATGTGTAGCTGCAGCTTCTAGCAACGTCTTCTTTAAAGGACACTGAATGTCCTGAATGTGGCATCACACACATCACTTGAGTCTGAACACAGCAGACAACAGGAGTATAACAGCATATACAAACTAAAATAGTGCATGTGGGTGCACACTCATTCTCTGTCTCACTGTTGCATAAATCCCATGAATGTATGAGACTAAGTTAGCTTCATCATATCTCAATCAGTGATTAAGTGAGTAATAACGTTTCTATCAGGTTACTACAGCCTGTCACTCATTAGTAGTTATTTTTCAGGAGGGGGCGGGTTTGGAGGAACAGAGGAGCGGTGATCGCGGAAGCTTCCCTGCCTTCACAAACTTTACACAAGTTTTATCAACTGAAAATAGCAAGAGGACGTTCATACTCTGCAATCCAAGACTTGATTAAATCCACCAAAACCTGACATGACGATAACGAGTGTTTTTCAAAAACACAAATCCCTGCTGTCTCTGAGCCGCAGCGACGCGGACTGATTCAGAGCGGGTCATTCTGCTGTTGGTTCTGGACTGGTGTTGCTGGTGTTGCTGGAGAAAGCAGATGCTCCATGTGTGGTGTCGCTGTGCGCTGTCACATCTGTTCCTTGATCTCTGCGTCACGGACCAATTTTATATTCGTGTGACAGAAAAAATAAAAAGGTTATTGTCGGCCGCGCCCGAAAAATCACGAAGCAACGTTACTACGCTATAATCGATAATCGAGCGGCGAGATACTGAAAGCTGCCCACGAGCTACCGGTAGCTCGCGATCGACGTGTTGGAGAGCCCTGCTCTAGACTCACCTGAGAAACAGACAGAACCCTGCAGCTACTTTAGCTTCAAATAAACCCATCATTGTTGATCCTGAAAACGTCAGGAATGGACTCAGCAATAACCCCAAAATGACCAAATCTGCCCAGACATACAAGCATCTCAAAAGTGTCCTGAGTACAGCACCTGAGTAAATGTACCTGGTGGGGGGGGGTTCTGGGCTCGGAAGTGGCCCGTCTTCTCCAGCAGCTCTCGGACTTGTTCCCGCCCTCCGCTCTGGTTGTTGAACAGATGATATCTGTCTGAGAACGTTGAGCAGTGAGCTGCAGTGTCCATCGTCTTCAAGGATGAAGTCCTCCAGAGCCCGGCCCTCCAAGGCGTCCCCCCCGGTGAACGCAGGAAACACCGGTTGAAGTCCTGAGGTCCGAGGACCCTGTGAGCCGCCACCAGAACCTTCCCCTGCTCTCTGGTGAAGCGCCCCACACTGAACACCAGCAGGAACAGGGTCTCTCTGCCGGACCCCCGGAGATCCTGGCACCAGGCCTGGATCTGCTGCTCTGAGCCCAGGATCCCCGGAGTGTCCACCACCGAGACCTGCTTCCCAAACACGGTCTCAGTGGCCTCGGAGATCTGCCTGGTCACCGGGGTCAGGGTCTGTCTGGACTCGAACGCAGGGCGATCCAGGATGGTGTTTCCTGAAGCACTCTTACCAACGCCGGTGTTTACCAGGAGGACGATGGTGAGACCTGGATCCATGTTGACCTGCAGGAGACCAGAGGAAGAAACTCCATCAACGCTCCTCCAGACACGGAGAGCAGGAAGAGGGGAGGAGACAAGTATTTAGACCATAGGGTCATTTGTACTGGGGACGCTGGGGACGCTGGGACGCTGGGGACATCCCACTTTGCAATAGGGTTCAAACTGCTGTATCTGCAAGTAGAGTACTCAGATCTTGTACTTGAGTAAAAGTAGAAGTACTCAGATCTGTACCTGAGTAAAAGTAGAAGTACTCAGATCTTGTACTTGAGTAAAAGTAGAAGTACTCAGGTCTTGTACTTAGTAAAAGTAGAAGTACTCAGATCTTGTACTTGAGTAAAAGTAGAAGTACTCAGTTCTTGTACTTGAGTAAAAGTAGAAGTACTCAGATCTTGTACTTGAGTAAAAGTAGAAGTACTCAGTTCTTGTACTTGAGTAAAAGTAGAAGTACTCAGATCTTGTACTTGAGTAAAAGTAGAAGTAC
Source organism: Dissostichus mawsoni (assembly GCA_011823955.1). Taxonomy (NCBI): domain Eukaryota; kingdom Metazoa; phylum Chordata; class Actinopteri; order Perciformes; family Nototheniidae; genus Dissostichus; species Dissostichus mawsoni. The sequence goes on from JAAKFY010000117.1 coordinate 438,154, forward strand.
TCAGTTCTTGTACTTGAGTAAAAGTAGAAGTACTCAGATCTTGTACTTGAGTAAAAGTAGAAGTACTCAGATCTTGTACTTGAGTAAAAGTAGAAGTACTCAGATCTTGTACTTGAGTAAAAGTAGAAGTACTCAGATCTTGTACGTGAGTAAAAGTAGAAGTACTCAGATCTTGTACTTGAGTAAAAGTAGAAGTACTCAGTTCTTGTACTTGAGTAAAGTAGAAGTACTCAGGTCTTGTTCTTGAGTAAAAGTAGAAGTACTCAGTTCTTGTACTTGAGTAAAAGTAGAAGTACTCAGATCTTGTACTTGAGTAAAAGTAGAAGTACTCAGTTCTTGTACTTGAGTAAAACTAGAAGCACTCAGATCTTGTACTTGAGTAAAATAGAAGTCTCAGTTCTTGTACTTGAGTAAAAGTAGAAGTACTCAGAGCTTGTACTTAAAGTAGAAGTACTCAGATATTGTACTTGAGTAAAAGTAGAAGTACTCAGATATTGTACTTGAGTAAAAGTAGAAGACTCAGATCTTGTACTTGAGTAAAAGTAGAAGTACTCAGATCTTGTACTTGAGTAAAAGTAGAAGTACTCAGATATTGTACTTGAGTAAAAGTAGAAGTACTCAGATCTTGTACTTGAGTAAAAGTAGAAGTACTCAGATCTTGTACTTGAGTAAAAGTAGAAGTACTCAGATCTTGTACGTGAGTAAAAGTAGAAGTACTCAGATCTTGTACTTGAGTAAAATTAGTAAGTACTCAGTTCTTGTACTTGAGTAAAAGTAGAAGTACTCAGATCTTGTACTTGAGTAAAAGTAGAAGTACTCAGTTCTTGTACTTGAGTAAAACTAGAAGCACTCAGATCTTGTACTTGAGTAAAAGTAGAAGTTCTCATTCTTGTACTTGAGTAAAAGTAGAAGTACTCAGAGCTTGTACTTAAAGTAGAAGTACTCAGATATTGTACTTGAGTAAAAGTAGAAGTACTCAGTTGTACTTGATTAAAAGTAGAAATACTCAGATCTTGTACTTGAGTAAAAGTAGAAAGGACTCAGATCTTGTACTTGAGTAAAAGTAGAAGTACTCAGATCTTGTTCTTGAGTAAAAGTAGAAGTACTCAGATCTTGTACTTGAGTAAAAGTAGAAGTACTCAGATCTTGTACATGAGTAAAAGTAGAAGTACTCAGATCTTGTACTTGAGTAAAAGTAGAAGTACTCAGATCTTGTACTTGAGTTAAAGTAGAAGTACTCAGATCTTGTACTGAGTAAAAGTAGAAGTACCAGAGTGTAGGAATACTCTGTCACAGTAAAAGTCCTGCATTCAAAATGTTCCTCAAGTGAAAGTAGAAAAGTATTCTCATCAAAATATAGTGAAGTAGCGACAGTAAAAGTAGTCATTGTGCAGATTGGTCCATTTCAGAATAATATATATGATATGTTTTATAATGATTGATCATGAAAGTGTTCTCAAAGCTGGTAAAGGTGCAGCTAGTTTGAATGGCTTTGTATACTGCAGGGTAGCTTGTGGATTTACTCCAGATACTAAAATGTCGGCCAAAAAAAGTACAAGTACAAGTACCTCAAAAGTGTACTTAAGTAGAGTACTTGAGTAAAGGTACTTAGTTACCTTCCAAGTCTGCGATTACAGTATTTTAAAATCACAATGTACTTTCACATTAACTCAGAGATCATTAAAAGACAGCCAACAACAATCGGGGGGTTTGGGTGTGACCCCGGTCCCTCACCCTGTCCCATGAGCTGGGGATTTGTATTAATATATTAGTATATTAGTATATCAGTATATTAGTATATTCATATATTAAAACACACTCACGTTCAGCGGCAGGTTTCTGTTTCCTCGTTTCAAACCTCGTCAAGCTGCCAGAGGTCACACACTGACTACAGAGGGAAGGGTGGTGCCTTCAAAATAAAAGCGTTTTCATGAGGAGGTGTGTGCTGCCCCTGCTAACATACTGTCAGTGAGGCTTTTATTCTGAAGGAGTCAGAAGTTCCCCTGTGTGAAGGAAGAGATCATAAATCAATAGATCAGAAACTCTGGAGTCTCTCTGCTCTTTGAATATATATTGTCAGAAACCCAGTTAATAAAGAGGTGATTTCTTCTTCTCTCTGCCAGTTGCTTTCAGGCTGAGGTGCAGCTTCACTGAAACAGCTCCTGATATTTACATTACAATGAAGGGTGTATGACAGAAGAGAGCGTACCTATAGACCGTAGGGACTGGGACCCGCAGAGTCACCAGTCCATGTCCGATAGACCGAGGTGCCCCTGAGCAAGGCACCCGTTTCCTACCCTGGCCCCGGCGCCCCATCCTAACACTGATCAGATGAGAGGCATTTCCCCTCTGTGGGGCCACTAAAGGTTCCTTCTGTTCTTTCCCTCTCAATACAACGTCACCACTGGAAGTATGTGCATGTGGTGTAAACTGAGTTTCTGGAAGATGTTTAAAATAATGGATAAGAAGTGAACTGCTGACACAATTTCATAACATTCATCTGCTACTTAGTAATATCTATCTATTATCTAATATATCATTCCAATAACCTGTATATAGACTCGTATTGCACTATCCACTTTTTTCTTTCTCACTTTATTTAGAACTATTTTTCTTTTTGTATCACTTTTAATATAATATACTTTAATATTGTTTTAATATTGTCTGCTTATCTGTATTATTGTGTTGCATTGTGGGAGAAGCCTGTGACCTAAGATTTTCAACAACATAATTACTCTGTAGCTATGTTAGTTTGACAATAAAGAACCTTGAACCTTGAGAAGTTATAAGTTACTAAATGTTTTGACTTTCTTAAATCTCAGATTTTTGACTTTTTTTTATTTCTGACTTTAAAAAACAGAAATCAGATATTTCTCAAATTTTGGAAATGCTTTTGTCTTTCAAATGTTTGATGATCTTTCTTCGAAGGCTCCTCCTGCTTCTGTGTCTTTAGAAACATCAGATTATTCTGAACTGATATTTAAACTTTTGTCACTGTCAGCTGCACATCTGGAACGTTTACTAACCGTCTTTTTATTCTGCACAACGAACATTTAACCCTTTGGATTTGCTTTAATAAGAGTTTAAAACATGTTGATGTTATATCTTTAACATTATTAACACTATCTATGTTTAACATTTATAACATGTGCTGCTAAATGAATGTAAACTTAGAATCAAAGACATCAAACACACCTGATGTTTTATTAACTGTTATACACTGTAGTTCTGTGCAGCAGATGAAGCAGTGCTGGGAGGATTGTGAAAGAGCTTCAGGCGCCATGTTAGAGTCTGCTCACCAGTCAGAACAACAAGATGGAGTCTGAGTTCATCCTGTCTTTAGAAACAACAGAGAAACTTTTCAAAATAAAAGTCACACAAATGTCTGACTTTTTCTCAAATTTCCGATTTTATTCCGATTTTTTTTTAAATCCTGACGTTTCTTCAAAATGTTGTTTTGTCAAACATTACAGATTTTATCCCAACATGTCAGAATTGTTCTCATATTTAATCATTTTTTACATTTATGACTTTTTCTCAGATTTCACTGTGTGTGTGTGTAACGAAGGTAACTTTGTTACACACACACACACACACACACACAGTGTTTCCTGACGGACACACACGGAGTGTTTCCTGACGGACACACAGTGTTTCCTGACGGACACACACGGAGTGTTTCATGACGGACACACAGTGTTTCCTGACGGACACACACGGAGTGTTTCATGACGGACACACACAGTGTTTCCTGACGGACACACAGTGTTTCCTGACGGACACACACGGAGTGTTTCATGACGGACACACAGTGTTTCCTGACGGACACACACGGAGTGTTTCCTGACGGACACACAGTGTTCCTGACGGACACAACGGAGTTTTCATGACGGACACACAGTGTTTCCTGACGGACACACACGGAGTGTTTCATGACGGACACACACAGTTTCCTGACGGACACACACGGAGTGTTTCCTGACGGACACACACACAGTGTATCCTGACGGACACACACACAGTGTTTCCTGACGGACACACACACAGTGTTTCCTGACGGACACAAACGGAGTGTTTCCTGACGGACACACGGAGTGTTTCCTGACGGACACACACAGTGTTTCCTGACGGACACACACAGTGTTTCCTGACGGACACACACGGAGTGTTTCCTGACGGACACACACAGTGTTTCCTGACGGACACACACAGAGGCCCAATTCCAAACCACCCCCTACACCCTACCCCTACACACTACCCCTCCGTTTGCGCATTTACGCCACATTAAGTGCTGTTCCAAACCAACGAGTGTGGAGGGGGAGTGGGTTTATCAAGCCCTCAAACAGAGTCTGCATCACTGATTTCACATGTGCTCCACCTGCCTTCACCTGCTGCTCCACCTGCCTTCACCTGCTGCTCCACCTGCTGCTCCACCTGCTGCTCCACCTGACTTCACCTGCTGCACTACCTGACTTCACCTGCTGCACTAACTGCTGCTCCGCCTGCTGCTCCACCTGACTTCACCTGCTGCACTACCTGCTGCTCCACCCTGCTCCACCTGCGTTCACCTGCTGCTCCACCTGACTTCACCTGCTGCACTACCTGCTGCACTACCTGACCGACTCAATGCTGTGTGTGTCCGTCATGAAAACAAGCTGCACAACAAGAGACATTTAATATCTTCATACAGATGTTAAAAACGTCATGGTTACCTCGTATTTGTTTAAACTTAGGATCATTTACTCCTGTCTAGTCTGGAAAACGGTAAAAGTTGTGTATATTTAAACATACTTTTGCAAAAACAAGCAGCCTTATCAGATTTTACAACAAAAATATGTTTACAAAAAAAATATGCCATAAAACATTTTTAGAGTTTATTTTTTATTATTTTTAATCCAAGAGATGCTGATTTGAAACCGTTGTTACGTATTATGGCATTTCCTGTTTCTGCCGGAGAGAGGGGAGTTTGTCCAAAGCTTGCCGTTTACACCCTCCATCTGACAGAAGGAGCCTCGTTGAGCTGCGAGTGAGACTACAGACGGAGTTCACTCAATCACGGAGGGGGAGTGGGTAGGGTGTGGTTTGGAATTGGGCCAGAGTGTTTCCTGACGGACACACACATGTTAGTTGGTCAGGTGGAGCAGCAGGTGAAGTCCGGTGATGCAGACTCTCTGCTGGAGTGCTTGATAAGCCACTACTCCTCAACACTTGGTTTGATTGGAATAGACCTTAATGTGGCGGACCCTCCGCGAGAACACGCAAACGGAGGGGTAGTGTGTAGGGGTAGGGTGGGGGCGGTTTGGAATTGGGCTGTAGTCATGGTTATGGGTTTTATTTTCCACTTGTTTTTTAAATCTTTTCCTCCTTGTGTCTTGTCTGGTCCTATTACTACTATCATTACACGTCATTTGTTAGACGCTTTTATCCAAAGCGACTTACATACATTCAATACTGTGGACTATCCTCACAGGAGCACTTTGGGGTGAAGTGTCTCAGGGACAACGACATGCTGACTGCAGTGGGACTCAAACTTGCTACCCCGTGATTCGAAGTCCAGCACTCTATCCACTGAGCCACAGCCTCCCATACTTCCTGTGTTAGCCTTCCTGTCTTTAGTTTCACTCCTGTGTCTGATTGTCTGATTGTGTTCACTTGTTGCCCCCCCTCCCCCTGTGTTTCACCTCCCCTCCCCAGCTGTGTCTTCTCTTGTGATTACCCTTCTGGTATTTAGTCTTGTCTTGTCTTGAACGTTTTGTCCGATCGTTTTATCCTCTAAAGCAGGGGTCGGCAACCTTTTTGATATGAAGTGCCATTACAAAAAAAGAAATTTATCAGCGTGCCGACGATCGTGAATTATCAACGGGGGGGGGGTGAGGAGCTCGACGGTCGTGAACTGTCAACAGGAGGGGGGGAGCCTCGCTGCGGGGAAGCAGTGTGTGGACCTGTCAGCGCAACTTACATGATGCCGAATTTAACAAACAAATTTAAATATTGGTTTAAACAGCATAATAATAATAAGGACGATCGTCCGTTCTGTGATTCTCCAGAACACACATGTTGATATTAGGGTCATGCAGAGTGAGATGAGATCGCTGTCCCTTTAAGAGAGACAGAGGTGTGGCGTGTGCATGTGTGTGTGGGATGGTAGAGCGAGAGTGAGCGAGCGTGTGCATGTTTCTGGAAGTGAAACGAGGCAGCAGAAAAACAGAGGTCTGTGATGTATTTTGTGAAACAGAAGAACAGCTAAATAAATGCAACGGCCTCCCAAGAAGAGCTCGCCTCTCTCCAGTCATTTAAGCTAAAGTGGGTTATTGACCTGAAGCTTGTTGCTTCTGCCCTGGGAGACGACAGAGAGTCATCCCCCCTGTTTCCTCGACTACGGTCTGGGAGCCGACAGGAAAGTTCAACACACAGATGGCCAGTCCGCCCCTTTGTAGCATGTTATTTAGATGAGAGATGAGCAGATCGCCACTGGCTTTCAACTAAAGACACAGCCACGCAAAAACTGCGGCATGTGTACAGCTCCTTATGGGTACTGCAATTTGTGAAGTGCTTTCCTCTGTGGTGAAACGATCAGCACCACGGAGGAAAGCGCAGAAAGTCGCCTGGAGTTAAAGAGAGCGGGGCTGCGTTGCGTGCATGGCTTCCTCCTGCAGGTAACGGGGAGACGGGCATCGGTCTCGTTCAGGATCCGAAAATAAAATTTAAATATTTTGCACACTTATTCCACTTATTCCTAGTGTGCCACAGGTTACGGTGCCGCGTGCCAATGGTGGCACGCGTGCCAGGGGTTGCCGACCCCTGCTCTAAAGCCTGAAAGACGTCTGTTTCTGATCACAGATAACAGCTGAGGGACGAGTTCACATGTGCTCTGAGCTAACGCTGATAAAGGCTCACAGTTATCATCAGATCAGCAGCCGTCTGTTACAGTTGACTGACATGGAAAAGACGATAAATGTAAGAACTGTTTGACGCTCACAAACTCTCCTCTCTGTGATCCATGATGAACAGATTATTGGAGAGACAACAGATCAGGAAAGGATAGCGTTCATATAAATGAAGAACATTTGTTGTGTACGCCAGCAGTAACACAGGTTTTATAACTAGTTGGTAACCTGTGTTCAGTCGGATGTGAACCGTATCAGGTGAAGCAGGTTCAGAGACTGATATTCTACGAGAAAGAGTCTGTCATTTGACCCAAAAAATTAGAATTTGAAAAAAAAAATCAGAAATTGAAATCTGTCATAAATATGAGATAAAATACGAAATCTGAGAAAAAGTCAGAAATGTAAAAAATGATTAAATATGAGAACAATTCTGACATTTTGGGATGAAATCTGTAATGTGGACTATGGACTGACGGCTTTGGGCCCTTGTAATATTGCACATGTGGGTTTGCACTTCCTTCCTTTTGCACAGTAATAATGTCACTCAGCACTTTAGTAGTGAACAGTTTGCACTTTATTAGCGTGATTTGCACAGTACAGTTTGGCATTGCATATTTGCACATTTTTATATAATTTATACTAGTTATGATGTAGTATTTATTAAATGATTAGACCGTATTAATTGGAATGTCGTCTGGCAGATGCCGGTCGGGTCCTCGGCTCCACCTGGAAAGAGAGGGGGGTTAGGGAGAGCGCTGAAAGTGTTTATGATTGTGTAAGATTGACAGCGGATGAGATTAATCAGTGTGCAGATAATATGTTTGAGCGTGTATATGTCATGACGTTAAGTTGCATTCATTGTAGAAGTGAACACTGTGTAAAGTTTACGTCCATCACTTACCCATGCTGTTCCGTCCGTGTCTGCTCCAGTGTGTTCGGCCAAAAGGTCCTCGGGTGGAACAAACATTGACCAAAGAAGGTTCCGGGACGAACCAAGTGGCGAGATAGGCGCATGGGTTTCTGTTTTAGTTGGGAATGTATTTATATTATTCTGGTCAGTTATCATGTTTGTTTGGGTTCAATTAACAGATGGCTATAAACAATTAATAATGCTATCTAAATAATTATGGATCTTCTTTATATTCATTATGATGACACGTGTATATATTAAGTGTACCTGTGAATGGTTTCTCCCAATCAAATCCTCCGTGTCCGTCAGGAAACACGGAGTGTGTGTCCGTCCGTCAGGAAACACTGTGTGTGTGTGTCCGTCAGGAAACACTGTGTGTGTCCGTCAGGAAACACGGAGTGTGTCCGTCAGGAAACACGGAGTGTGTGTCCGTCAGGAAACAACAGTACAACATAACGAAGTACTAATATAACGAAGTACTTCGGGCCTCCGCTCTTCCACCGTGCGCTGTACGTATCAGACAGTCAGACGAACAGAGGCGCCCGAGGGTACAGAATTCACAATATTTATGCACACAAATGGAGAGGAGTTCTGTGGGAGGAGTTGTGTCGGTTGCTCTCCCTAGGTGTTCATCCATTGGTTGGACTCACTCCTGGGCGAATCAGAGTGAGTCAGCCATAGCCGTGGGAAGTTTGGATCTCCTGCGCCGCCGATCAGTCCCAGGTCATCTTTATGGCAGCCATAAAATAAACAATTCTGGGTTGAACGGGGGGTGAGGTACCAATCCTTATCTTCGTTTATCCTCAGCACCTGGCCGTACCACTCCGTATCCAATCTTTCCACTACATTCTAAGTCAACGCACACACAATTGAGCACAGCAAACAAAATAATACCATCAGGAGACCTTTTTGCCCTGGTTTCATAAGCATACATTTTACACAGACTATTGGCGCCTAAGGTATGTTTTGGGCCAAGGTTATATTATATTTAACAGGTTATACAGGTCCTTTATGACGGACACACACTCCGTGTTTCCTGACGGACACACACTCCGTGTTTCCTGACGAACACACACACTCCGTGTTTCCTGACGAAACACACACACTCCGTGTTTCCTGACGGACACACACTCCGTGTTTCCTGACGGACACACACTCCGTGTTTCCTGACGAACACACACACTCCGTGTTTCCTGACGGACCCACACTCCGTGTTTCCTGACGGACACACACTCCGTGTTTCCTGACGAACACCACACTCCGTGTTTCCTGACGGACCCACACTCCGTGTTTCCTGACGGACACACACTCCGTGTTTCCTGACGAACACACACACTCCGTGTTCCTGACGGACACACACTCCGTGTTTCCTGACGAACACACACACTCCGTGTTTCCTGACGGACACACACACAGTGTTTCCTGACGGACACACACTCCGTGTTTCCTGACGAACACACACACTCCGTGTTTCCTGACGGACACAACACAGTGTTTCCTGACGGACACACACACTCCGTGTTTCCTGACGGACACACACACAGTGTTTCCTGACGGACACACACACAGTGTTTCCTGACGGACACACACAGTGTTTCCTGACGGACACACACAGTGTTTCCTGACGGACACACACAGAGTGTTTCCTGACGGACACACACAGTGTTTCCTGACGGACACACACAGTGTTTCCTGACGGACACACACACAGTGTTTCCTGATGGACACACAGTGTTTCCTGACGGACACACACAGAGTGTTTCCTGACGGACACACACAGTGTTTCCTGACGGACACACACAGTGTTTCCTGACGGACACACACACAGTGTTTCCTGACGGACACACACAGTGTTCCTGATGGACACTAATGTACCTGTGTTGAGATCAAATGTATTAACATTAGGATTCTTGATATACGCACACACATTTGATCATGTAGCCTACCACACAAATGTCACATGTTTTTCTCTCTGAAAGCTATACTTGTATATGTTTAAACATCATCATCCCATGACATCTTTAGGAGCAGTTAACGAACAAGGTTGACTGTTCTTATAGCCTAAAGCCTTCTCTGGACTTCCTCTAAACTCAAAGACAGCTGACCTAATTAGAAGGACCATTGTCTCTCACTCTGTTAGTCATGTGAATCAATAAGGTGTTTATCTTTTATCTGCTGTCTGTTTAGTGTGTGAGTTTTGATATATGGTGCAAGGGGTCTCAGCTGACCTAATCAAATGTTATCTTGAGAGACTGTTTCACTCAGAACAGGACGTGCTCTTAGTTCATACTTGCACACACACACTGTAAAGAGAGAGAGGACGGACCAGATGAAATCAACACCAGCTGACTCACTGCTTGGGGGTCGTCCAGGATGTATAACTACTGTAACATTTGAAAACTGTAGCACTCCCTTCTGACCAACCTGGTCTCACCAGAATGCGTGACTCCACCACGACTCCTTAACACCGCAATGCGTGGTGGAGTCACGAATTGTGCTACATGTTCGTGTCAGCACCACGCAAAACAGCCCAATGTAAAGTGAATGAGGCTCCTTTGTCGTGGTGCACACACGCATTTCTACAACCTCCTGCAGTGAGCTTTTTATTCTATAAAACGTTTTTTAAATCTACTTTATAGCTTGTAGTAACTCACGGGAGGCTTCTTTTATTTATTTGTATTCATAATCATTTTTATCTTTCGTCAGAATGTATTATGGTGCATTATTACCAATTGTTGTTCTCAAAAAACAGTGCATTGTGTGTAATACAACTGTGATTTTTATTAAATTAGTTATTTTTTAAGGAAGGCCAGAGCTTCAGCTGTGTCAAATAGATGGTTCCCTTTAGTTTAGGTTATTTAAAAGACAATTATATCAGGGCCGCCCAGGTATATTAACGGCCGCCAAAGTATAATTAGCGAGCTATTTAGGTTTAATTTTTTTAATCCGTCCGTGAGCATCTGCGATCCCTCGCTCTACCCCTCGCTATCGCGTGAAGGGTCTGCTTCATGCGCTCCGCACAGTAACCCTGCTGCGAGGCTTCATGAGCGTGCTCACTAACCCCCCCCCCCCCCCCCCCCCCCCCCGTTCATAAAGTCAAGTACCCCTCAAAAGTCCGGTTTATTTCATTTTAAGGATGCGCACCAAGCAACATCTCCAGGTGCTCCTTTGAGAACCAGGGCAAAAAAGTTATGTGCACCCCTGATTATATTCCTATTCGATCAATAAAGGGGTATTGTAGGCCAATATTAGTCATTTAAAACATATATAATGATGATAATGATGGTGAAAACCACTCCCCCCACATCGGAATTACGATGGCTACTGACTGTATTTCAAATGCTTTTTGTTTAATAGTAATAATAATCATTTTTATTTAACAACAATAAACCAGAAGAAGATTCCGTCGTTACCACGGCAACGTTACGTCGCGCTTAACGGCAACGTGACGTAGCCACGTTACGTTACCTGTGGGTAACGTAACGTGGCTACGTGACGTTGCACCTGACTTTCATTCATTTCATCTGACAACGGACTACAGTAAGTATCTCAAATCAAGGGGAGTTTATTTCTTTAAAACACGGAATAATATTGCTTTTATTTCTTCCACTGTAGCACAGTCTCTATAGCGTTTCATTCCTGGATGTTAGGTTGAGTTTTGTAGTGTGTTTAGCTTTTACAATAGGCCACGTGCAGCTAGCAGCCTCCGGCCTTCCGGTCAAAGTTTTTAGCTGGATAGCATTTATAGTTATACAGGTAAATGACATTAGCTGTTGGATAGTGGAGGTGCCTGCTAGAGAAATATGTTTAAATGCATGTATTTGCACATGTGTTGTAAAGACAGTCTTCAACACAGAGTTGTAATAGTGGCTAAAGGGCCTCGGCGATGGAGTGGAACAAAAATGTGGAACTGGAGTTTTTCCAGAGGATTTGACTGGCCCTGGTTTAAAGCATATCCTTTATGTCTGAGTTCAAATGAAAGATAGGCAGTTCATATGTTCAGCAACACTAAATGCATGCATATTGTAGGAAGTCAGTACTCATGTTTTCTCTTAAACCATCCAGTTCAAGATCTATGATGTGTAGGTAATATTGTTATGTAATGGTGACCGATCATTAATTGTAACATTCATTATAGGTGAACAGCTTTCTCTCCAGGGCAGCTCTGGTCACAAAATACATGACAAAAGCAGGTTGGTATTAACACTACACTAACACTACACACTGTGATAAGGCAGCCCTGATAAGTATTTTACAGAGAGTTCCCTCCTTAAAAACATTATTGGGTGTATTACTTTACTGTAATTACCAGTTCAACAACCTTTTAACGATTGGGTTTAGTCATGTCTATCAGGCTTCTCACTCAGTATTGCCTTTTGATGTGAATACTTACTTTTTTGTTTGTGGATATATATTTTGTCTTTTTTAGGAAGAGTGAACATGCTCACTCAACAGGCCATGGGTTGGAACAGAAGGAAGAGGGACAACCTTCATCAAGTTTTAGTTTTCAACACCAGCTGACTCACTGCTTGGGGGTCGTCCAGGAGGTATAACTACAGTAACATTTGAAACTGTAGCACTCCCTTCTGACTGACTGTCCGGATAATTGTATCCACGGTGGTAGAATGGAGTCCAGAGTACTCTGTGAGAATTGGACTGTCTGTTTTGCTAATAAACTAGTTGATTTAACATAGCCTTTTATTTTGTAGTTTTCTTTTGTGTGCTTTCACGACCTCTTCTTCTCATCAACAAACGCGCTGAAGTAGGGCCGGCCCTCTTGACGGCTGCCTGAGGGGGCCACTACAACAATTTGGTGACCCCGACGTGATGAGAGAAGGGTCCTGACAGCGGCACATCTGACAAAACAGCGGACGCAGTGGTCCAGGGTCAAACACCTCCGAGCGCCAGTGACAACTAAAAAACCCGGGTTTCTAAAGACAGAGGTAAGCAGATACCGGTTACATTCAAAATCTGTGATTGGAGATTCACCACATTTTAGAGTTGTCACTGGGGTCTCTCAGTGTTCTAGTTTCTATATAAGGCAGACAGTACTATCTCATTTTTTTTTTTAACGAGATTTCAGTGGTTATAAATTGGTAAAGGAAGCCCAGCTGCAAATACTCAGAGAAATAAGGTGACACACACAGTAATTCTTAAGACGAATTCTGGGGTTGGGGTCATCGACTAACGTACACAGGCAACCCTTAGACGGATCTGGGGTTACGTTAGATATATTTATTTTGAGTGTGATTAACTGTGGTTGTATATTATAATATTTTCAACATCAATTTGAAAGGACCGTCCCTGAAAGTATTGTAGAATCTTATTTGTATCTGATAGCATATACGTGACGATTAAAGGTTATTGTAGACTGGGTTTCGACTCCATGCCTTGGGCCGCATCCTCGTAAGAGGTCGAAGCGCTCTTGAAGTCTCCGTAACTGGTTGAAATACACCTCGCACCGAAAACTATCAGACTGTATACCGGTGGGAATAAAACTACAATAATTAGTAAATTATAGTATGCAGAAATATCTGGTATTTTTTATAAAAACTAAAACCTTTAGGAGAAGCAGATACGAACGAAGTCAAAATGGAAGGAGAATTTGAACGTGAAGAGAGAGAATTAGGAGTCCCTGTTCCGGGTAGTTTAAGGGAACAGTGGGGACAAGCAGAGAGATTGATACTTAGCGGACTTAAGCCCGGAGATCATAAAAAGGCGAGCAGGGATCTCCGTTTCTTACACGATCAGATGATCGCAGAGAATAGAGTAGAGGGTGACGAGGCAATAAGTCTCCTAGCCACAGCACTCAATACATACGAGCGACAGTTGGTTCAGAAATTAGAAACTCTCAACAAGCAGAAGGCAGGTTTTATCAGGGCTTCTATTAACAAAGAAAAGGAGCTAGTTGACAAGCTAAGGAGAATAGGCCATAACGCAGCCTTAGTTATGAATGGAGTGGCAGTAGCCTGCCCTCTGAGCAAAACTCCCGCCAAAAATCTGCCCGCCATAGCAGCCCCACCCAGTCCTGCACCAGCCCCTCCCACAGAAGTGATAGAGCCAGTCAGGAAGGAGAAGCCATATGGTGGGCCCCTCCCAGACATCCCAGAGGGCGGTCCCCTCCTCTATCCAGATTTATACAACCCCTTAAAGACCCGACCCCCTCCCTATACGCTTCCCTCCACCTCTAACCCCCCCTCACCCAGTTCCCCTCATGACATTAAAAGAACACCTGTATCAACACATACCCCTACAGATGAAGAAATACTTGACTTTGTTGCAAAACGCGTCAAATTTTTTAGGACTATGAAAGATGAAACCTCTGCCTCTGACAGAGAAGACACGGCAAGTCAAGACGGCACAGGGGACTCCACCTTCCTCTGAAACAGGTTGATATAGCCAGTGTCGGACTTTGTTTATGAACACATTAACTGAGGGACAGGTTTCTCCCCATTTGAGCTGACCCACGGCCATCAGTTTCCGGGTCCTGGAGCATTAGCAGTAGGGAAAGAAGTAGAAGAGATGGATAGCAAACCATACTACCAGCAACTTAAGGGCTTGGTATGAGATTTCTCCACCCAGGTTGCTGACGCCAAAGGGGGACCGGAGAAGCACGAGGCTAACACCGCAGAATTCATCTGGCTGAAGGTCATCCGTCCGAAGTGGCTCAACCCAAGGTTCACCGGCCCGCACAGAGTGACTCAGAGGACATCACATGCAGTTCGCCTCGAAGGAAAGGGGGAAACGTGGTATCATTGGAGCCAGTGCGCCGTTGGAAAACCTCCAGCAAGGACGTTAGACGACATCAGAACTGACATCGCTGCAGCAGGACGAGAGAACGACACATCTGACGACGACAGCCCAGCAGAAGCAACGACCCACAACAGATGACAAGGACAAAGACACAGAGGTAACAACAGGCGATCTTGGAAAGGAGATTACGGCCGGCGAGGAGGCGGACACGAGTCTACGGGACCCCGACCCCTGAAACACACGACTCCATATAGGACCGACTTTTTTACTCCCACCTTTAGGGGCACTTTCCAATAAGTAGCAGCATTTGTATGCCCACCTATAGGGCCTCTTTCTAATAAGAGTAGTAGGTTATATATAACGAGAGGTTAGCCTATAGTTAAAGGCAGTGAAAGTCTCCCCATCACCAGACCCACATTACTGAACCTTATATTTAACAGGTTCTGGGAGCACAGTATTTACCATTACAGGGTACTATTTTACACCCCTGTTTTAAAGAATCTCCTTAGGAGATTTTAGCATTGTGTTCAGAGGAACCTAATTACAATAACACGGACCACTGATTAAAGGTACTGTTATGCACATGTTTTTGAGTGGCAAGTGACAATAAAGAGGAGATATGGGTGAATTGAAGTGGTGTCTTAGTAGTGTGCAGGGAAGATAAAAGAAGCAAACAGGATGTTGTGCCAGATAATAGCATGTTGAGTGTTATTAAAAGGTATACATAGGAAGAGGCACAGGAATAGTTTGACATATTGCTTAGTTCAACAGTTGCATCTGGTTTGTTTAATCTGTACTGTGATGGGAACTTCTGAAGCAAAGTCTGTTGCAACACAACACAATAATGACAGACTGTGGATTACACTTCCTTATTGTTTGTTGGTGTACTCTGCTAGTGGGAATGTGGTTTACTTGGGACACTGTTTGTATCTTAAACACCATTCTTAGTTATATGGCCCATTAGCGAATAGCCTTATTATTTGATTGGGTGTTAATTCCTTGTGTCCTAGTAAATCTCCTATTATTAATAACAGAAATAATGTGTGTTCACCCTTGCCTTTATTTTGTTTTGATGATTCCATTGACCACCCAGACTCCATTCCCCCGCCAGAGGAGTCCGTAACTAGGGTAAAACGGGCCAAACATGAGGTAGTTGTTACCAAAATGTCTCCTAAACAAACCTTCACTTTCCAAGCAGGTAGTGATGGAATAATGTAGACAGGATCAACTATGTACATTACAATGTGCTCCGTTTAGCTAATCTCACTAGGGACGCTGTAGAAGGACTCGCTGAACAGCTGGGGCCGACTTCCCTTATGGCAGTTCAGAATAGAATGGCCCTTGACATGCTGTTAGCTGAGAAAGGAGGTGTGTGTTCAATGTTTGGTGATATGTGTTGTACTTTCATTCCAAACAATACGGCTCCGGACGGTTCCGTCACAAAGGCTTTAGAAGGCCTTCGCACACTATCCATAACTATGCATGAACAATCAGGGTGCACAACCCCTTGGAGGAATGGTTTACAAACATGTTTGGTCAATGGAAAGGTTTAATAATATTTTTTTATTTTTATTTATAGCTATTTTTATTGCCATTTTAGTAACATGTGGTTGTGTTGTTGTGTGCCTTGTATCCGCTCATTGGGGGACAGACGCAGTAGAAAAGAATGACAGTGGTTATGTTTCGAATGCTTTGTGTGAATTGATCTCTTGAGGTGAGATCAAAAGGGGGATTAAAGGAACCTGCATAATCTGTTAAATATAATTATAACTTTGGCCCCACATATCATCTGTGTAAAATGTATGCTTATGAAACTAGACCAAATGTTCTTATTTTCCTTTGTTTGCTGTGCTCAATTGTGTGTGCGTGACTTAGGAATGTAGTGGATTCAGTTGTTTATGACCTGATAGGAGGGAGGGGGGTTTTGTTGCAGGAGAAAGGTAATAAAACTGACACCATTGAGTCTATGCAGAGATTGTACTGAGGGAAAGATTGGGATATTGGTACCTCAAACCCCCGTTCAACCCATGGTTGTTTATGGTGGGGCTGCCATAAATTGTTTATGGTGGGCTGCCATAAAAGATGACCAGAGACTGACCGGCGCCCAGGAGTGAGTCCGAACACCTAGGGAGGAGCAACCGACACAACTCCTCCCCAAGAACTCCTCTGCATTTGTGTGCATAAATATTGTGAATTTTGTACCAACGGGGCCTCTGTTCGGTCTGACTGTCTGATACGTACAGCGCACGGTGGAAGAGCGGAGGCCCGGAGTACTTCGTTAATTAGTACTTCGTTATGTTGTACTGTTGCTTTCTACCATTAAATCAGCTTATTGTTAATCTCATATCTCTGTGTCTGAGCCCTTCCTTTCATAGCAGACCACTCATCAAACGAACAGCGCGGAGCGGGTTTGAACCTTCAGCCACTCAGAAGGGTGGTGCTCCAAACCCAACAGTGCCAGAAACACCTTTAGGAGCAATGCGCTCATGGTATAGATGTAATTTGGTTGTGTGTGTAGACGGGGAAGCAGGGAGAGGTATATACGTGCCTTGATCCCTGCCGAGTCGACACACAACTGTTGATGGTGTCAGTGCCAAAAACTTTTTAGGAGCAATGCGCTCATGGTATAGATGTGGCGCATACATCTTAGGGCTGATTAGATTCAGCCCCTAGTTTAGCTGCTATAGGCTTAGTTTGTCGGGGGACACTTTACTTTACTTCTTCCTTCTCTCTGTCTGTACCTGTGTACTCTCATGTTCCAATAACCCAGCTTCCCCAA
This sequence comes from Dissostichus mawsoni, assembly GCA_011823955.1. Taxonomy (NCBI): domain Eukaryota; kingdom Metazoa; phylum Chordata; class Actinopteri; order Perciformes; family Nototheniidae; genus Dissostichus; species Dissostichus mawsoni. The sequence continues at coordinate 455,483 of JAAKFY010000117.1, forward strand.
CATTCTTTTTGGTGTCTATCTACGCCGGGACCCTGAGTCGTGGCTGATCTGTTGCTGTGGTCCTGAGTCCTGGATCGCGAGCCCTGGATCTTGAGTCGTGGCTGTGCCTGTTGCTGTGGTCCTGGATCATAAGTCCTGGATGGATATCCTCGTGGATTCATCTTCTTATTATAGACACATGCATTTCCAAACATTTGGACTACCTATGTTGTAAATGTATTATGTTCTCAATTTACACACGGCATCTATTGCAGTCTGTCCGTCCTGGGAGAGGGATCCCTCCTCTGTTGCTCTCCCTGAGGTTTCTCCATTTTTTCCCCCTTAACATGTGGGGTTTTCTCGGAAGTGTTTCCTTGTACGATGTGAGGGTCTCAGGACAGAGGGTGTCGTATTATCTATTGATATTCTGAAAACTGTGAAGTCCACTGAGACAAATGTAACATTTGTGATATTGGGCTATATAAATAAACATTGATTGATTGATTGATATTAAAAACAATAAGAATACAAAAACATGTTTTTAATATGTATGCAGCTTTTCCCAGAGAGCATGCTCAGAAATCAGCAAAGCATATTGTATCACTTTAATCTGAAGAAAGAGACACGATTTATTGGTAAATGTACGACAAGGCTTGAATGTTTTCTTTCTGAGAATCACCGCCCTCCCCCAGGCTGTACGCCTCTGCAGCTGTATGGCTTGATGCAGGAGCTAAAGGTAATAATATAAAGTAATACAGATGTTCAGAACCGCTGCTCCTGATAACCTAAGCACTCAAAGCAATCGCCCTTATGCTAGTTCCAGAATTTGAAGAATCAAATTGCAGAACTTAAGGAACTAAGGAAGGGATTAGCTGCAGAATTGTTCGGAAGAGACGCTCCGGATGTTGATATTTGATGTGTCTTTTTGTGACTTCAAATGCAAAGACCCAAAACCTCCATATTTTTCTCACAGAAGTTAAGACCTAAACATCTGTGTACAAAATGCAACTAATAAAAACTAACACATTTAACTTTCCGTGTTGCAGCTTAGTTACTCTAGCAAAGAACATACATACAGCTGAGAAGAAGACAGAGCGGAAGATATTCTGCATTTGAGTGATTTAACATTTACATTTCCAAATCTGTTTTCTCACATGACTTCTAGAAAAAGGCTTTCAGGACTGAACATTGAGCTTCAGCTTCTCGTTGAACTGGGAGAGCACTTCCTGGAAGGAGTCGGAGGGCACCGTCTGCTCCACCACCAGCCGGACCCCGCTCTCTAGGACCCGGTAGTACCGCTTCAGCTTCCGCAGCTCAGCCTGCAGACGCTGCTCCACCTGGAGACGCTGATGCTGCTCCTCCCTCAGCTTCAGCTCGTACTTCCTCTCCACCTCTCGGATCTCCTCCTCAGCTTCCTGTCGTAGAGCTGCCTGAGCTCCGCCTCTCTGCGGGTCCAGCATCTCCACCACCTCCTCGTAACGGACGTTGGAGTAGAAACTGCCCTCCGTTAGCCTCCAGCATCTGCTCCACCATCTCCAGCAGATCCAGCACCTAAGATAAGATAAGATGAGGTGAGGTGAGGTGAGGTGAGGTAAGATAAGGTGAGGTGAGGTGAGGTGAGGTGAGGTGAGGTAAGATAAGGTGAGGTGAGGTGAGGTGAGGTGAGGTAAGATAAGGTGAGGTGAGATGAGGTGAGGTGAGGTAAGGTAAGATAAGGTGAGGTGAGGTGAGGTAAGATAAGGTGAGGTGAGGTGAGGTAAGGTAAGATAAGGTGAGGTGAGGTAAGGTAAGGTGAGGTGAGGTGAGGTAAGGTAAAGATAAGGTGAGGTGAGGTAAGGTAAGATAAGGTGAGGTGAGGTAAGGTAAGGTGAGGTGAGGTGAGGTAAGGTAAGATAAGGTGAGGTGAGGTAAGGTAAGATAAGGTGAGGTGAGGTAAGGTAAGATAAGGTGAGGTGAGGTGAGGTAAGATAAGGTGAGGTGAGGTAAGGTAAGATAAGGTGAGGTGAGGTAAGGTAAGATAAGGTGAGGTGAGGTAAGGTAAGATAAGGTGAGGTGAGGTAAGGTAAGATAAGGTGAGGTGAGGTAAGGTAAGATAAGGTGAGGTGAGGTGAGGTAAGATAAGGTGAGGTGAGGTAAGGTAAGATAAGGTGAGGTGAGGTAAGGTAAGATAAGGTGAGGTGAGGTAAGGTAAGATAAGGTGAGGTGAGGTAAGGTAAGATAAGGTGAGGGAGGTAAGGTAAGGTGAGGTGAGGTGAGGTAAGGTAAGATAAGGTGAGGTGAGGTAAGGTAAGATAAGGTGAGGAGGTAAGGTAAGATAAGGTGAGGTGAGGTGAGGTAAGATAAGGTGAGGTGAGGTAAGGTAAGATAAGGTGAGGTGAGGTAAGGTAAGATAAGGTGAGGTGAGGTAAGGTAAGATAAGGTGAGGTGAGGTGAGGTAAGATAAGGTGAGGTGAGGTAAGGTAAGATAAGGTGAGGTGAGGTAAGGTAAGATAAGGTGAGGTGAGGTGAGGTAAGATAAGGTGAGGTGAGGTAAGGTAAGATAAGGTGAGGTGAGGTAAGGTAAGATAAGTGAGGTGAGGTAAGGTAAGATAAGGTGAGGTGAGGTAAGGTAAGATAAGGTGGACCTTATTAATCCCTGTGGGGAAATTCAGTTGTTAACAGCAACAGGGTAAGATAAAAAAAAAAACAGGACAGATTCACACAGATTAGAGATTAATACAATGAAAGATAAAGTATAAGATACCTGTCCGCGGTCGTTGGCCCTGGCGTTGTTGAAGACGTGGAACCGATTCCCCGCCTTCTTCAGGACGGCCCTCAGCTCGGGGCCCGCCTCCTGCAGCAGCTGAGGCCCCACGGCGTCTAACACACACACTCTGAAACACACAATATTTAACACACACACTCTGAAACACACAATATTTAACACACACAGTCTGAAACACACAGAATAATCCTGAACACAGTTTTCATCAAAAACACCTTATAAACAACATTTGAATGCATCATGATAATGTTGAATTGTATCTTTGACCAACATTCATTGTAAGCTCTGAATAGGGCTCGAACCCATCGTAATGTACCTCTATGGAGCCTACGTTAGCATTAGCTGTTAGCCATAAGGAATAGCCATTAGCTTTGTTAGCGTTACCTCGAGTATTTAGCCAAGTGTGCGACCCACCGGCTGCTAGCAGCTAACATGAACTAGCCCTTCGAGCCAAGAAATAACTCCAACGCCGCCTGCGTTAAAAACAACACATTCGCATTCACATGTCGTTATCATTATTGGTTTTGTAAGTGAGAAGTAATATTTTGAAGTCAATGCGATGTTTGATGGGTGATGATTGGAGGATAGGGGGGATGTGTTCGGAGCGTAGGGTGGAGGTGATGGAGGATAGGGGTGATGTGGTCGGAGCATAGGGTGGAGGTCTGGGAGGATTGGGGTGATGTGTTCGGAGCGTAGGGTGGAGGTGATGGAGGATAGGGGTGATGTGGTCGGAGCGTAGGGTGGAGGTGATGGAGGATAGGGGTGATGTGGTCGGAGCGTAGGGTGGAGGTCTGGGAGGATAGGGGTGATGTGGTCGGAGCGTAGGGTGGAGGTCTGGGAGGATTGGGGTGATGTGTTCGGAGCGTAGGGTGGAGGTCTGGGAGGATAGGGGGATGTGTTCGGAGCGTAGGGTGGAGGTCTGGGAGGATAAGGGGATGTGTTCGGAGCGTAGGGTGGAGGTGATGGAGGATAGGGGTGATGTGGTCGGAGCGTAGGGTGGAGGTCTGGGAGGATTGGGGTGATGTGTTCGGAGCGTAGGGTGGAGGTCTGGGAGGATAGGGGGATGTGTTCGGAGTGTAGGGTGGAGGTCTGGGAGGATAGGGGGATGTGTTCGGAGCGTAGGGTGGAGGTCTGGGAGGATAGGGGGATGTGTTCGGAGCGTAGGGTGGAGGTCTGGGAGGATAGGGGATGTGTTCGGAGCGTAGGGTGGAGGTCTTGGAGGATAGGGGGGATGTGGTCGGAGCGTAGGGTGGAGGTCTTGGAGGATAGGGGGGATGTGGTCGGAGCGTAGGGTGGATTTGGTGGAGGATAGGGGTGATGTGGTCGGAGCGTCAGGTGGAGGTGGTGGAGGATAGGGGTGATGTGGTCGGAGCGTAGGGTGGAGGTCTTGGAGGATAGGGGTGATGTGGGAGCATAGGGTGGAGGTGATGGAGGATAGGGGTGATGTGGTCGGAGCGTAGGGTGGAGGTCTGGGAGGATTGGGTGATGTGTTCGGAGCGTAGGGTGGAGGTCTTGGAGGATAGGAGTGATGTGGTTGGAGTGTACGGTGGAGGTCTTGGAGGATAGGGGGTATGTGGTCGGAGCGTAGGGTGGAGGTCTTGGAGGATATGGGTGATGTGTTCGGAGCGTAGGGTGGAGGTCTTGGAGGGTAGGGGTGATGGTTTGGAGCGCAGGGTGGAGGTCTTGGAGGATAGGGGTGATATGGTCGGAGCGCAGGGTGGAGGTCTTGGAGGGTAGGGGTGATGTGTTTGGAGCGCAGGGTGGAGGTCTTGGAGGATAGGGGTGATGTGGTCGGAGCGTCAGGTGGAGGTCTTGGAGGATAGGGGTGATATGGTCGGAGCGCAGGGTGGAGGTCTTGGAGGATAGGGGTGATGTGGTCGGAGCGTCAGGTGGAGGTCTTGGAGGATAGGGGTGATATGGTCGGAGCGCAGGGTGGAGGTCTTGGAGGATAGGGGTGATGTGGTATAGCATAACAACTGTGTAGGCCCTTAAGGCTACTAACAACTGTTATTACACGGCTTAGTTGAATACTCGATTCTGATTGTAAATTCTTAACATGTGACATGTTGTTAATACAGTACAGACCACAGTCAAGGAGCGCTGGACGTCAGATAAATCACCAGAAGAGGCAGAGAGGAAGTAAACAATAACAGGAACACGGAATGGGCTCTGTATTTTGTTTAGTATATGGCCATGTACTGTACAGGCCCGGTTCCAGAACAAAATGACTTGGGGTGCTCTGAGATTACAGGGTGCAGCACTAGTAGGTTTACATGAGCAATAGTGGCCGGCAACAGCAATGAAAAATAGCATTGATGTTATGGTCCCCAATGAACAGATTATGGCATTTGTTATGTTTTGAAACCAAGCAAGTGAGAACATTTCAAGTGTGTTAAAAGTGCAATCCTGAAATATTTCATATAGTCCAAAGTGGACTATGGCAAGGAAAAGCACAAAAGCTTCAAAACTGTACTGATAAAACAAAAGAGAACATATTGTAAATCAAGGCAAATATATTTGAACCAGCTCATGGTTTGAAATGGCAAACATTGAAAAGCAAAAGTATTATTAAAACCATGTACTACATCATCACCTTGGTCCCATCATATACTCTGGGAAGAGAATATTTACTGTGCTTGAAAACTGGTATCACATCATCATGTGAGGTTGACTTTGTGACCTGGAGAACATTTCAGCTGCAACATTAGCTTGTTGATAAGCTTGGGATATGAGATCTTTTTGTAGCCATTCGTGGTGAAGGCATCTGTGCTATTGTATGCATTATTTTTGACCCAACATTTCTACAGGCATGGCAGAATATGGCACTATTTTCACATGAATATTCTAGCCATTGTCTATTTTTATACCACGAGCTGCAAAATGACCGCCTTACCCCACTGTGCAGGCGGGTACTTGTTTAGATATACCTGGGCAGGCTCTGTTTTGCCGTGGTATCCTGGCACCTGCGGGCCGCAGAGGGGCGGCGTAGTTTCGGGCGACGAAGACTGATGCTCCGGGGGCGAGGGCGGCGAGTCAGGCGGGAGTAAGCTAGTGTCCACGACAGAGGGTAACGTGATGTCCCCATCTGACCTGTTGCTATTGTCTGCAGTAGATGCAGTGTTGCTGGCGTTTAGTGATGGTTGCTTTAACCATTTTCGTATAAATGATTATCCACAGATGTGTGTCACTGCTGTGGAAGCACTTTGGAAATGATGCACGCGCAGCGGAGCAGGTCACGCGCACCTGACACAATTTGTTGTTTTATTTTTCGCTCCGTTCTCTTTTTTGAATAGAGGGTGCATAACATTCAACTGGGGTGCAATGCATGCCTATGCACCCCCGAAGATCCCGACGCGAAGCCTGAAGGGTAAACACCAGGTTTACTAATCTACCCGCACAATTTTCTCTGGTGTCGGAATGTCTCGCTATGTTAGTACATTCTTAAAAAACAAAACACCATTTAATTTCGGGTTAAAATGTGTTGTAACTGCGTTACTGAGCATTGTAACGGGTAATATATTACCCAAATTCATTAGTAATGCGTTACATTACTTCGTTACAGCAAAAAGTAATATATTACTGTAACTCCGTTACTTTTGTAACGCGTTACACCCAACACTGTTGTCTAGTGACGACGAACAACCAATCCGTAAACACCAGTTTTGGGTAAATGAGAAGTGTAGGGATGGGTACCGAGCCCCGGTATTAAACGGGCACCGGGGCAGAATTATTAAAGACCGTGGTACCGTTAAGCTCCGACGTTATCGGTCTTTTTATCGGTACTGGAGACATGTAAAAAATATATGTCATATGTATTATTGCTACACAAACATTATATTGCAGTTTTAGTGTCGCCAACTCCGTTTCTAATACGCAAAAAGACTGCAAAATGCGTCTATGATTATTTTTAGTATTTTCGATCTTTCCAATCCAGACGAGATCTGTCTCTATGGCGGCAAATCTCTGTCATAAATCGCGAGGGCATATGAGAACCACGCGAGCACAAGTCAAGCAGCCGCGGACGTATTTTATTTTCGCGAGCACTAAAACGGCACTCGCGCGAGAGCAATATTGAAGCCTGCAGGGGAGAAACATGCAGCCTTGAGCATGTGCAGCATCTACATGAGCTCTCTTGGTCTCCTGCGCTCTCGCGAGCAATTCCTGCTCTTCTGCTCGTGAAACTCTGGCCTGCTCTCACTCGCGGAGAAATTTTAGGAAGTGGGCGTACCATGTCCCAGTAACGCCAAATCTAATTGGTTATACCCAGAGCCGTATAATAGAATATCTCTCAGAATACAATCTCTCTATATGGCGCTGGTTATACACCTCCTCCTTTTTTAGAATTGTTTGAATACTTTGAAAAATATGTATAAAAATGTATTATCTAAAAAACTCAATCCACTTAGGTCCGTGTACGTTTTGTCAGTTTGATTTTTCGTTTAAACCAAAAGCCAAAAAAAATCAAACTGACAAAACGTACACGGACCCATTTATAAGTAAGGACGGCTCTTGTGGAATAACCACAGAATACAAAAGCATGCCTTTAATTAAAACAATCATTAGTAAAGTAAAGTAACTTACGTGAGACGTTTCCACAGCCATATTTCATCACGTCGGAGAGGGACAAAAAGTACTTCTTGGTTTAAATCTAGACAAGGGCCAATCATAAAAGAGGAGGGGTGTAACCAATTAGATTTGGCGTTACTGGGACATGGTACGCCCACTTCCTAAAATTTCTCCGCGAGTGAGAGCAGGCCAGAGTTTCACGAGCAGAAGAGCAGGAATTGCTCGCGAGAGCGCAGGAGACCAAGGAGAACTCATGTAGATGCTGCACATGCTCAAGGCTGCATGTTTCTCCCCTGCAGGCTTCAATATTGCTCTCGCGCGAGTGCCGTTTTAGTGCTCGCGAAAATAATATACGTCCGCGGCTGCTTGACTTGTGCTCGCGTGGATCTCATATGCCCTCGCGATTTATGACAGATTTTTGCCGCCATATCTCTCCCCCGCCTGTGTGCGAGGGGGCGGGGCAGTTTACACACAGCAGCTGCTACATGCAGCAACACACACACACACACACACACACACACACACACACACACACACAGAGGAGATGGCGGAGAGAACGCGCTCCAAGGTGTGGTTAAACTTTACCCGTCTCGATGTGGACAATGCTCGTTACCTAAAGTGCAATAAGAGTTCAGCATGTCAGGCGGGAACACGAGCAATTTGTCTAAACATTTAGCAAAAGTGCACCACATTCAGACGGAGGAATGCACCGGGTTCCACTGTCTTTCTAGCAGCTCTGTAGCCCCATCCACGAGGAACGTTTCCACGTCAGGTGTTCTGTAAGCTAGCAGCAGCACACGGAGTTAACTCAATGATTCAAACATGGGCTAATGATTAGAGGTAACCGAGTTATTTATTTAGTTAAAGTTTCAGCTGTTCTGTTTACAGTTCTGTCATCACATTATTTAATAAGGTTTGTTAAAACATTGTTGTTTCTTTTGATGTGAAATATTATGTATTTAATTTAAATAAAAAGCAATGTTAGTTTTGTTCACCATTTGTTTAGTTAGTTTACCTTATTTGTTCTCCAAAAGAACCGATAAGAGTACCGTTAAAAGACCGGACCGATAAGCGGTATCGATAGAAGTATAGTACCGTTAAAACCTTAACGATACCCATCCCTAGAGAAGTGTATTATTTCACTGCAGGGCCAACGCTAGCCAGAGACTAAAATCTTTACAGTGTTTCCAATCTATAGGACATTTTATGAGCTCTGCTGGAATATATCTTCTGGAATCATGAACAGTTATTTATTCGTGTATACTTAGATATTACCTGACCGTGCTTTGCAGAGTCTGGCTCGAGTGTTAATTGACAGCAGTTACATGAGCTTCAAAAGGAGCATCATAGGTGCGCTCCGCTACTAGAGAGCACTTCACCCCTGATAGTGAGCGTTGTGCTGTTACCTGAGGACTGATGGACGGCGGCGCTGAAGGCGACTCTTCCCAGAATCGTGTTTCCACTGGAACTCTTCCCTGCTCCAGTCTTCCCAACAAGAACCAGCCTGAAGACTGGGACAGGAAATCAGAGTCATGAGATTATCACTTCTATTAGAAATCACTAAGTCTTTTGGCTCAAAGGTGTGTTTCCCTCTGGAGTAAAGAGTGGCTTGCTCTGTATTACAGGGACCAGGCTGCCCAACATGAGGCAGCGTCTGGAACATGGACTGAGATGTTTAAATGTGTTGAAAGTGTTTCACACCTGGAGGATAGTCCTTGCTGTTCCTCCTCTTCTCTCCTGTTCAGAGACAGAGACATGTATTATTAATATTCAGGAAACCTCACTTTCAACAGGACACATCATATATTATAATATATACTAATACACGTATTATTCATACTTACCTTAACACACTATTCCTCAGATTATAGGAACTAAAGGTCATTTAGAAAATAAATGTGAAAGTAAAGTCAGCCTCAGTTTAAACTCTGCTTTTAAATGTTGTTTATTAAACGTGTCTTCCTCTTTAAAATGTCTATAAAACTTATTTATTAAAACATTTTATTATCTAGTGCTAAAGTCTTTCAAACTTTACTCACACTCATTTCCTAATCTATTTTTAATGTAACCATATCTTTTTGTATATGTTTTTGTATCAATGCTCAGTAGAATGAGGATTTAGCCTCGATAGACTAGATTTATTTCTGATTCTAAATGGAGCCGTGCTGTGGGGCCTGGGAACCTAAGGGCACCGGTTCAAGTCCCGTTCAAAGTACTGAGTGGACCTCGGCTCTGCTCCTTCATTAGTGCACGTCTCATTAGTGCACGTCTCATTAGTGCACGGCTCATTGTGCACGGCTCATTAGTGCACGGCTCATTAGTGCACGGCTCATTGTGCACGGCTCATTAGTGCACGGCTCATTAGTGCACGGCTCATTAGTGCACGGCTCATTAGTGCACGGCTCATTACTGCACGGCTCATTGTGCACGTCTCATTAGTGCACGGCTCATTGTGCACGGCTCATTAGTGCACGGCTCATTGTGCACGGCTCATTAGTGCACGGCTCATTAGTGCACGGCTCATTACTGCACGGCTCATTGTGCACGTCTCATTAGTGCACGGCTCATTGTGCACGGCTCATTAGTGCACGGCTCATTGTGCACGGCTCATTAGTGCACGGCTCATTGTGCACGGCTCATTAGTGCACGGCTCATTGTGCACGGCTCATTAGTGCACGGCTCATTGTGCACGGCTCATTAGTGCACGTCTCATTAGTGCACGGCTCATTGTGCACGGCTCATTGTGCACGGCTCATTAGTGCACGGCTCATTGTGCACGGCTCATTAGTGCACGGCTCATTAGTGCACGGCTCATTGTGCACGGCTCATTAGTGCACGTTCATTAGTGCACGGCTCATTGTGCACGGCTCATTAGTGCACGTCTCATTAGTGCACGGCTCATTAGTGCACGTCTCATTAGTGCACGTCTCATTAGTGCACGTCTCATTAGTGCACG